>JBBGZY010003482.1:0-76415 GCA_037952925.1 Lithobates clamitans | reverse complement strand
GTGGCTGATGACGGCAGGCGAGGTGGTTGGTGATTGGAGAGGAGCTTTGTTTGTCTGGAAGGTGATTGGCTGCGAGGAGGGCGCGGTGTTCGCAGTGAGTAGAAGATGGCACAGGCGTGTGCAGGAGCGGTGTGTAGTGAGGGGACCGCGGAGGTGAGCTGAGACCCCCCACCCCATCCATGGAGCCCTGTGTACAGGAGATGGTGCTTAACCACTTCAGCCCCAGAAGGTTTTACCCCCTTCCTGACAATTTGGCACTTCCTCGCTTTAACCACTTAAAGACCGGGCCTCTTCTTCAGACTCGGTGTTTACAAGTTAAAAACAAGTTTTTTTTGCTAGAAATTTACTTAGAACCCCCAAACATTATACATTTTTTCCTAACACCCTAGAGAATAAAATGGCGGTCGTTGCAATACTTTCTGTCACACCGTAGTTGCACAGCGGTCTTACAAGCGCACTTTTTTTGGAAAAAAAAATCACTTTTTTTTGAATAAAAAAAATAAGACAACAGTAAAGTTAGGCTAATTTTTTGTTTTATATTGTGAAAGATAATGTTATGCTGAGTAAATTGATACCCAACATGTCACGCTTCAAAATTGCGCCCGCTCGTGGAATGGCGTCAAACTTTTACCCTTAAAAATCTCCATAGGCGACGTTTAAAAAAATTCTACACGTTGCATGTTTTGAGTTACAGAGGAGGTCTAGGGCTAGAATTATTGCTCTCGCTCTACCGATCGCGGTGATACCTCACATGTGTGGTTTGACCACCGTTTTCATATGCGGGCGCTGCTCACGTATGCGATCGCTTCTGCATGCGAGCTCGTCAGGACGGGGCGCTTTTAAAAAAAGATTTTTTTTTTTCATTTATTTTACTTGATTTTATTCTTTCACTGTTTTTTTTTTTTTTTTTTTTTTTTTTTTTAATTGGATCACTTTTATTCCTATTACAAGGAATGTAAACATCTCTTGTAATAGAAAAAAAAGCACGACAGGTCCTCTTAAATATGAGATCTGGGGGTCAAAAAGACCTCGGATCTCATATTTGGACTTAAAATGCAATAAAAAAAAATATTTGTCATTTGAAAAAATGACAACAGAAAAAATGTGCCTTTAAAGACGTATGGGCGGAGCTGATGTTTTGACGTCGCTTCTGCCCTGCTATAGTATGGAGACGGGTGGGGCGCCATCTTTCCCTCACTCGTCTCCATACCACAGACATGGACAAGTCCCGCTACGCCTCCGCCGCTGCCGACGGCTCCGGAGAGCGGCGGGAGGGGGGGAGGGTGGCACCTCTCCCGCCGCCGATAACGGTGATCTCGCGGCGAATCCGCCGCAGAGACCACCATTATCATAAACAGAACCGCCGAACCCTAAAGATGGATACATTGGTTGTGGCAACAGCTGCTGCCGTTACCAATATATCCATCTTTAAACTGCCGACGTATATGTACAGGAGCCGGTCGGCAAGTGGTTTTTAACTGACAATTGCGCGGTCATGCAACGTTGTACCCAGCGCCGGTGTTGAGTCGAGAAATGCCCCCCCATCGAATAGTGCCCGGGATGTACCGCGCCTGCACAGCACAACAGCTGTTTCGCTGATCAGCTGCGCTGACGTAACCACGGCACAAGCGCACATCATAGGAGGTGTCTCTTGATGGGAGATATCATTTCACAATTTAAACACAATTTTTTTACCTATACAAACAGCGGGGGAGACCGTAAATCTCAGATTGTGCATCGCTGCTGCTGGAGGGCGGGGGGGGGCACTTCTCGACAGAACACCGGCCCTACAATGGGCCCATGGTCCCAGGCGGCATTTTAAGAAGGGCGGCATCCAATGAGTGTGCAGCCTCAATTTCACCCTGAGCAGATCGTTCTGCCTGTCAGAGCCGCTCAGTGTGTGACACTGACTCATAATGTGACTGAATGCAGAGAGACCAGCTGTCAAAATTGAGCGATGTCGGGGGTGGGCGGGACCCAGCAGCTAACAAACACAAGCCAATGGGATGGGACCTGGGCGGGCCGCTACGCGTATGTGGCCCCACCCCTTTTCTTAAGCAGCCTAATCATTGGCTGGTGTTTGATAGCTGCTGGGTCCCGCCCACCCTGACATCACCACTGAATTTTGACAGCTGGTCTCTCTCTGCATGCAATTTCATTACATGAAAGAGTTTCACTAAGCATCAGTATCGGCTCAGTGTGAAACTCCCTATTGTCTGCCAGTGCCACCTGTCATTGCCAGTGCTTCCAATCAGTGCCACCTGTCAGTGCTAACTAGTGTTTCCAGTCAGTGCCGCCTAATATCAGTGCAACCTATCAGTGCCAACCAATGCCACCTATCAGTGCCAATCAGTGTTTCCAATAAGTACCACCTATCGGTATCAGTGCCACCTATCAGTGCTGCCAATCAATGCCCATGAGTGCCACCTATCAATGCCACTAAATGCTGCCAAACAGTGCAGCCTATCAGTGCCATTAGTGCTGCCAATCAGGGCTCATCAGTGCTGCCTATCAATGCCAATCAGTGCTTTCTATTAGTACCAATCAGTTCCACCTAATCAGTGTCAATCATTGCTGCCTGCCAGTGTGCCAATCAGTGCAGGGATGTGGCGATGAACTCGGCAGCCAGGCACATTGTCCATACGGGACCGGTCTGGTGGGGCACAACTGAAATCTGTTGATGTTTATTAATTCCACATGCCGATCTTTAGTATAATAGGTAATCACCACACTACTATTTACAATAAACTACTGGAAGTAAAATTAAAAAAATTGTCATTAAAAGGCCTGCCGCTAAGCACTGTTATGTGTTCCCACACCACAAAAAAAAAAGTGCAGCGCTAACTTACTGATCAATAACTTAAAGCGGAGCTCCACCTTAAAAAAATTACAAATACTGCAGCTGCTGACTTTTAATAAATGGACACTTACCTGACCCAGGGTCCAGCGATGTCGGCAGCTGAAGCCGATTGATCGCTCGTCTCTCGGCTGCCCCCGCCGCCATCCTTGGTCAGGGAATCGGGAAGTGAAGCATTGCGGCTTCACTGCACAGTTCCCTACTGCGCATGTGCGAGTCGTGCTGCGCGTCTTGACTGGTCCCCGTTGTGTTCTGGGAACTGTGAGTTTCCCAGAACACAACGGGGGGGGGGGGGGGGACGGGTATCTGCGGCTATCTATGCTCGGAAGTGGGTGCAGATACTTGTATTAGACAGGTATCTGCTCCCCCCTGAAAGGTGCCAATTGTGGCACCGGAGAGGGGGAGGAATCCGATGAGTGGACGTTCCACTTTAGGGTGGAACTCCGCTTTAACAAAAATGGTGGAATCCTCTAATGTATGGAAATCTCAATAGGCTTCAATACTATGACAATACCGGTCTCTGATACGCAACTTCACATATAATACACATCAAACTGAAAATAAGACATACTGTTTGAAATGAAACTTAGCAAGGATGGTGGAAACCCCTCCTATAGATATTCTGTATAAAAAAATGTCTTCATCAGTTTAGGCCAATATGTATTCTGCTACATATTTTTGGTTAAAAAAAATCACAACAAGTGTATATTGCTTGGTTTGCATAAACGTTATAACAGTGGTTCTCAACCACTATAGTGCCATGACCCCTTGATAAAATTTCCCAAGTTGTGGGGACCCCTAACAGTAAATTTATTTTCGTAGCGTGTTTTGTCAGCTCCCAAGGCAAGACAAGTAATTTGCGCCCCTAACCCACGGACATTTAGTGCTCCCTGAGTCCCTTCCACTCTTATAGTATTAAAACCCCTTATGGTACATTTTAGGATGTACCACTCTTTTTCTTTTAGTTCTCCTTTCTTTCCCTTTTATCTCTAGCTATCCTAATTTCTTGCCCCCCAATCCCTCTCTCTAGCCTTCTTTCTTGTTCTTTCTCTTATTCTTTCTCTCCCTTTTTTCATCTCCCTTCCATGTATTCTCTTTTATTTCTTCTCTTACTCCTTGGTGGGGGGAATAGGATGAGCGGCAGTGCTGGCAGGGGTTCTGATCAGCCAACTTAGGTGCTCTTGATCAAGGTCATCTGCTGATCTGAGAACTGTAGTGGGATTTTTTAATGGCAACTATAATCACAGGTAGTGTTACTCACTGTGTCTCCGGCTTCACTGTGTCTCCGACTTTGTGGTGTCTCGCAGCAGGGACACCTATGCCGAAATTAGGAGATAGGGTCTCCTCCAGCCCCACCCACTGCATTCCTCACCAGTCAGCTGACCTCTAGTCTCTGCCCCCCAGCCATGCTGTGAACTGAATGGGCGACTGCGAAGAGGCTGAGTAGGCGGCTTCGGGTCCAGGAACAGCCCAGCTGGGCAGCCACAGGCTCCAGGGACAGCCCTTCTGGGCGGCCTCGAAAAGGCTGGGAGAGCGGTGCGGGCTTCAGGAACAGCCCAGGATATGGTGACCCCTGGCAAATTGTCATTTGACCCCCGAGGGGGTCCCGACCCCCAGGTTGAGAACCACTGCGTTATAACATCTACAAAATAGGAACTAGATTTATGGCATTTTCAATCTGATTTTCTGTTAAATTTAATTTTAGTTATCATGATATAAAATAATGAATGTGGGGGCCTTTTGGTGGGCGTGATTTTTTTTTTTTTTTTTTTTTTGGTGGGGGGGGGGGGGGGGGGCACATTTCATTCTTGGGCCCAGGCAGCACAGTGTCTTTGGCCAGCCCTGGTTGTACCCAAATCAAATTTGTGTCCTCTTTTCCCACAAATAGAGCTTTCTTTTGGTATTTGATCACCTCTGCGGTTTTTATTTTTTGCACTATAAACAAAAAAGAGCGACAATTTTGAGAAAAAAAACAAATTTTTTTTACTTTTTGCTATAATAAATATCCCCAAAATTTAAAAAAAAAATAAAAATTCTTCATCAGTTTAGGTTAATATATATTCTTCTACATACTTTTGGTAAAAAAAATCGCAATAAGCATATATTGATAGGTTTGCGCAAAAGTTATAGCGTCTACAAACTATGGGAAAGATTTATGGCGATCAGTGCTATAAAAATGCACTGATTACTGTGTAAATGTCACTGGTAGGGAAGGGGTTAACACTAGGGGGCGATCAAGGAATGTGTGTTCCCCCAGTGTGTTCTAACTGTATGGGGATAGGGCTTAGTAGGAGAGGAGACATATCGCTGTTCCTACTTACTAGGAACAAACGACATGTCTCCTCTCCTTTGACAGCACAGGGATTTGTGCGTTTAAACACACAAATCCCTGTGCTGGCACTCGTGTACGCCATCACGTGTGGCCGGCGCCTATTGCCAGCCATGCTCATCACCCGCCCCGCGTGCATTGGGCGCGCGCTCCTCCAGCAGCGGGGTTTCACACAGAGGTGCCATTCTGCGCCCGTAAATAGGTGTGAGCCAGTCGGGAACCGGTTAACCACGTGCCTATCAGGCATTTTACCCAATTCCTGCCCAGGCCAGCTTTCAGTGCTGTCACGATTTGAATGACAACTGCGTAGGCATGCAACACTGTACCCATATAAATTTTTTTCATTTTTTTTGCCACAGAAAAAGAGCTTTCTTTTGGTGGTATTTAATCACCTATGGGGTTTTTATTTTTTGCTAAAAAAAAAATCGAAAATTGTGAAAAAAAAAAATTTTCTTAGTTACTGTCAGAAAATTTTGTAAATGAGTAATTTTTCTCCTTCACTGGTGGGCACTGATGAGGAGGCACTGAAGCTGCACTGATCGGCGATGATAAGTGGGCGCTCAAGCGGCATTGGTGGGCGCAGATGAGGCTGCACTGATGAGGCGGCGCTGGTGGGCGCTGATGAGGCGGCGCTGAGGCTGCACTGATCGGCGATGATGAGGCAGAACTGGTGGGCATTGAGGCAGCACTGGTGAGCGCTGATAAGTGGGCACTGAGGCGGCATTGGTGGGCGCTGATGAGGCTGCACTGATGAGGGGCGCTGAGGCTGCACTGATCGATAATGATGAGTGGCCACTGATGAAGCGGCACTCGTGGGCGCTGATGAGGCGGTGTTGAGGCTGCACTGATCGGCGATGATGAGTGGGCACTGATGAGGTGGTACTGGTGTGTGCTGAGGCGGCACTGGTGGGTGCTGATGAGGCGGCGCTGAGGCTGTATTGAGCGATGATGAGTGGGCACTGATGAAGCGGCACTGGTGGGTGCTGCACTGATAGGTGGCACTGATGGGCAATGAAAGGCAGCACTGTTTTGCATCACTGATGGGCACTGTTGGGGCTGCACTGATAATCATGGTTCTGATTATCTGTACAGGTCTCCCCTGCGAGGAGATGCTGATCGGCTCTCCTCACCCAACCCTGGCACGCCCCCCGCTGTGAGACTGGGCGATGTCATATGATGTCGGTCTAGAACAAGAGGGGATCCCGCCCATTGTCATTTGTCTATACGGCGGACGGGAGGCAGTTAAAGTATCACTAAAGGCAAAACTTTATTTGCTGTCTGCGTCCCCATTAGGCCCCTTTCACACTTGTGCGACTTTTCCTGCTACTTTGGACATCAGAGTCACATGACAAGTAATACCCCATGATTCCCAATGATAACCATTCATAGCTGTGCGACTTCAAAGTAGTTCCGGTACTACTTTGGTCTGACTTTGATGTGAGTTAGGGTCCATAGACCTCAAGTTTACACAGGCATTCCTTTTTAAGTCGCAGCAGTGTGAAAGGGGCCTTAGGAAGATTCACCCTCTCTATTTGTCCTGTTTATTATATTATTATCACTGAAAGTAAAAGATAATCTCACATTTTGGGTTGTCACCAGAACAGGAAAAGAGGGGAAAGCTTCCAATAGGGACACTAGTTCTGATGGAAGCTGCAGGCCTCATCCAGATATCTTTTTTTTTTTTTCTTCAGCAGGTGGTTTCCTGCAAAGTAAAAGCCATCATAGGGACTGTTTTGCTGCTTCTTTGCTTTTACAGATGGTGGGAGGGGACAAGGGGACATCCCACCCCCTCCTCTGGTCTCCGGTGCTTCTCCCCATGCAATCGGAGAGCCAGAGAATGAATCCAGCAGCAGTGATTTACCATAGAGCTTGCTGTGGGCCAGATGGTCCCCAACCATCTCTATGACCCTCGGAGGCCTGAGCTGATGTCACTTCCGGCGTCAGCAGATGTAAACACTGCTATTTTTTTTTTCTGGAAAGCCTGAGATTTATTTATTTATTTATTTATTTTTTACAAGGGATGGTTACATTTCTTGTAATAGGAATAAAAGCGATCACAAAACTAAATAATTAAGGGAAAGTGTAAAAATAAAAAAATTAGATAAACAATAACAAAATAAAATTGAAAGCGCCCCGTCCCCACACGCAGAAGCGAACGCATACTTAGCTCGCGCCCACAAGTGTAAACGGCATTCAAACCACACATGGGAGGTATCGCCGTGAACGTTAGAGCGAGAGCAATAATTCTAGCACAAGACCTTCTCTGTAGCTCATAACTGGTAACCTGCAAATTTTTTTTAAAGCGTAGCCTATGGAGATTTTTAAGTACCAAAATTTGGCACCATTACACAAGCGTGCACAATTTTAAAGTGTGACATAATGCAAACAATTGGGGTAAATATTGTGTTTTTTAATTCATGAAAGTGTTTTTTTTTTCCCCAAAAAAATCGCATTTGAAAAATTGCTGTGCAAATACCGTGCGACATGAAAAATTGCAACAACCGCCGTTTTATTCCCTAGGGTCTCTGCTAAAAAATATATATATATATAATTTTTGGGGGTTCTCAGTAATTTTCTAGGAAAAAAATGATTTTTACATGAGAGAGAAATGCCAGAATTGGCCCGGTATGGAAGTGTTTAAATGGCAGGTTTACCTTACAGGCTGGTTCACACCACAGAAACGCATTCCAGATCTGCCCCAAATGCGTTTCTGCATATGTGTTTTTTAACCCGTTTTTGGCACCTTCCAGAGCATTTTTGATGCATTTCTGGGTGCATTTTAGATGCTTTCTTCTTTTTTTTTCCTGTTTTTTTTTTTTTCACTGGACTAGGGTCCAGTGCGTGTTTTCTCTATATCTCC
Organism: Lithobates clamitans; assembly: GCA_037952925.1. Classification (NCBI taxonomy): domain Eukaryota; kingdom Metazoa; phylum Chordata; class Amphibia; order Anura; family Ranidae; genus Lithobates; species Lithobates clamitans. The sequence continues at coordinate 68,369 of JBBGZY010003482.1, read as the reverse complement.
TTTCCTGAACTCGTCATTGACAAATCCTGGAGCTGAATCTTATGGTGACGATGATAGATAACCACTCTGTGCGGACACTGTCATGTTTTTAACAAATAATGTTTTCTTTCAGAAAATCTCATGAGGACATGGACTGGACTCAGCTGGATGTGCATCCTCGTATAATCTCGGCTGTTATTAAGGGTAAGATGTTTCACTGAGATGCAGATTTCTTGGATCATGCTTCTGGTTACAGCAAAGCTCTATATTTTATTTTTTCATATAGTGGCGACCCATTATCACATTGTTGGTGGTCAGCTTTCTTGATATGGGGGGTCCCAAGTGTGGTTCCTGACTTCACCAAAGGGCCGCAAATAAAATTGAGTGAATATTTATTATTAGAAACGACAGCAGACCTGATACAAGAGAAAGAGAATAAGTGAGGAAAAAAGGGCGCTACCTTGTCAATATCACAAAGCTGTGTGCTCAATTTATAACATGCCTAAATATTATAAAACCATAAATATAAAACAAATCATGCCATACAAAAATATAAATAGAAATTTATAAATGGTGTAGTACCAAAAGAAAAATATTCTATTAATTGGGACAAAAAACATAAAAAAATTAAAAATATACATTGAAAAAAATATTAAAGTTCTATGTAAATAGTCCAATCGTTAACCACTTAAGGACTGAGCCTCTTTTTTTAGATGTGTTGTTTAAAAACATTCTTTTTTTGCTAGAAAATTACTTAGAACCCCCAAACATTATACATTTTTTTTTTCGAACACCCTAGAGAATAAAATAGCGGTCGTTGCAATATTGCAATACTTTCTGTCACACCGTATTTGCACAGCTGTCTTAAAAAGATGAAGATATTTTACTGTAACCCCCCCCCCCCCCAGTACTGACCTGGGATGTAAATAATGCAAGAGAATGCACCAGTGGTCCACTGATCGTGGTTGCAATACTTTTCGGGCTCCAATACAAAAATGTAGAAAATGCATATTTTTTAGTTTAATAATGTATTTATTACATTTTAGCAAAAGGTGGATTATATCTTTAGCTGGCCTTCCTCTGAAAGCAGTGATACTACTGTGTCGGTTTAGAGGAGATGCCCATGTGCACCTCTTTATGTTGGTTGTAAATAGATCTGAGTGGTTACCATTTTTTCTAAGTTCGTGTTATCTAATGCAATTGGTTCACTCCCAAACTGACTTTGTGCCGCATGTTTTAGCCTGGTATAATTGAGATTCCAAGAGCTGCGTACCCCAACTCCCTCTGTAACTGTGCAAAAGTTTTAAAGTTACCCGTATCATATAATAATGAAGATATTTGATCCCAAACTTAGACCACTTATATCCATCCTCCAAGTGAAATAATTTACTCAGACATGGGTTGAACCAGAGTGGACAATTGGGAGATAAGTGAAGGGGTCAATCAGCTATGTGCTTTAGGCAGGTTCACAAAACACATTTAGCTGATTTAAGTGTTGCCTTGCCCCCCCCCCCCCCCCTCCCGATGTAGGAACCTCCCCTCTTTAAAAAAAAGTTCAGCAGGGCTTCATAAGAGGTGACAACTGCAGCCTCTACCACCACCGCATTATTCAATTGGGGGAACATCCACCATTGACTATATACCAGCTAGGATGCAAGACGAAGATCTGGTAGTGCCAGTTCTCCGCTATCAATCAGTAGCTGCAAGATATCCAATGAAACTCTAGTCACATTGGAACCCCAAAGAAAAAAGTTTAACAAGGAGTTAATATATTGGAATGTTTTCTTTGTGATATATACAGGAGTATTAGAGCGTATAGAAATTTCGGTAAAAAAATCATTTTGAATAAAATTTACTCTACCCAATAATGGAAGGGGCAAATCCCTCCATTTTGAATTCACTAAATGTCCTGATTATGAATATCTTTTTTCTCATGTAGGAGAGGAATGCCAGAATTGGCCCGGTATCGAAGTGGCTAGAACCCCCACCCCGCTTCACCAATTAGATGTATACTCAACCTCTCCATAATTGTATCATCTGTGCAATAGCATTCATTAGACATCAATGGGGCTCTGCTCCTAAAGTGCTGAACTCCACAGTGCCCAATAATAGTGATATGTAAAAATAGGTCCTTAAGAGTTCCTGCCTTGTAAAACAACATAAAGAGAGGCGGATGTGCTGGTCTGGCCATAGTCAGGTAGATGGTTCTTCAGGAATGAAGGTAGGAAGAAGTGTGACCCATGAACCACATGCATATGACCAGTCAGACAGAAGTGGTGTATGCCCCCCCATCATCTTTCTGATCCAGTAAGGTTGCACAACTTTTCCCTACAAGACAAGTAAATGCCTTGAGTGCTTGGAAGCACTTACTATCCTTCTCTAGGGTTAGTTCTAAAAGGCCTCCAATCCCTACACTGGCTCCCAATCACCTAGCGAATTAAATTCAGAATACTAACCACAACATACAAAGCCATTCACAACTCTGCCCCTAGTCACCAATCTTTTCTCCAAATATCACCCAAATCGTCCTCTCCGCTCTTCTCAAGACTTCCTACTCTCAAGCTCTCTCGTCTCCTCCTCACATGCTCGTCTCCAGGATTTCTCCAGAGCCTCTCCCATCCTCTGGAACTCGATATCTCCACCTGTCCGGCTATACCCTACTCTTGCTACCTTCAGGCGATCCCTAAAAACTCATCTCTTCAGGGAAGCCTATCACGTCTCCAACTAATCTCCTACCACTTCCATCAGCTCATTCCCCACAGTTACCACCTTTTGTAACCACCTGCCCCACCCTATTAGATTGTAAGCTCTTCTGAGCAGGGCCCTCTTAATCCTCATGTATTTTATTGTATTATAACTGTATTGTCTCCTTTTTATATTGTAAAACGGTGCGTAAACTGTTAGCGCTATATAAATCCTGTATAATAATAATAATGTGTTAAAGCAAGTGCGGGATTGGACCGGTTTATGATTACTATTTTCTGTAGGATCCAATCTGGTGCTCTCTTCTTTTTTTCTCGTTCTTTTTGTTCTGATTTGTTGCATGTATAACAAACCTCAAACCTTGTTCTTTCGATGCACCTTCCTGCTCCACAGAGTCATTCCTGCCTTCTGTCAGGGCCGGTTCACACCACAAAGTGTTTCCTGCACCGCAAGTGGCGTGAACAGGCCCTCATTGTAAGCAACTGTGTTTGACGGCCTTTGTGATTGTTTTAGTGCCGGTTCACACTGCTGCGCTGCGAATTTGTTCCGTTTTTTTGTCCTGTGTGAGGTGCGAATTTACCGCTATTTTACCGCGATTTTACCGCGAATTTCAGGAGTTGGTCATAGCTGCGATTGATGTTCTAGCCAATGGAATCATAATGGAAAAAGAAAAAAGGTGTTAACTTCCTGTGTATTTCCTGGTTTTTGTGGAGAATAGTGTGGTGGAATTCGCACATATCTGAACCAACAATGCGATTCCAGAACGATTTACATTGATGTCTATGGAGGCTAAATTCGCAACGCAACGCAGTAAACTTGCACAAGACCCTTTTTTTAATCGCATCGCATTTGTAGGGGAATCGCAATGCATGTATGTGAACGACTGTCATTGAAAACAATGACTTTATGGATGACATGCGAATTTAGAATGTTTTTGACGCATCACATTCGTTATGAACTCGCATCAGTGTGAACCTGCACTTAATGACATCAGTTTGAGACACTTCTGAGATCGTTTAAAATTCATTGGCAGGTGTATTTGACTTATAGTTGTCCTCCTCCTGACATGCCTTGGACATGCTTCATGTCTATTTTTGCATTCACATAGACCTGTGTGGGAATAGCAATCCCACTTAACATAAACAAAATCCCACAGATACAAGCACTAAGGCCGGGGTTCTGTTGAATAGTGCATCCCCGTCGGATAACACCACCGACGATCTGCGCATGCGCAGAATGTAACGGCACTCCAGCTGATATGTTGATCAGCTGGCATGATGTCAACACTGCGCATATGCATAGGCATTATCCAACGATCTGCAAAAGGAAAGTGTAATCGTCAGATTCTAAAATAAATAGTGATCAATCGGTGCAAACAAATATCCTAACCTAAAAAGCTGCTATAACATTTGAGGTCAAATTACAAATCCTCAGTAAACTTTTTATGATTTTAATCATCAGATTCTGCCTGCCTCTCGGCTCATGCGGGAGAATTGATCTCATGACAGGCGGATTTCGGTGTGTGTTGCATGATTACATTCTCCATTTGCAGATCGTCTGTTAATGGCTCAGACTATACTCGCATGTGCAGTGTTGACTTCGTGCCAGCTGCTTCACATATCAGCTGGAGTGACGATGCATACTGCACATGTGCAGATCGTCGGAGGAATTATCTGACAGGATGCACTTTTTGATAGAACACGGGCCATAAACGGAACGAAATTTGGCCGGTTCAGCAGGAACCGGTCGAATCTTGGCCTGTCTATGGGCAGACTGGCTGTACTAAAGTCGATCTATCAATCAACTTCAGTACAACCAACCTGTCGGGAAACAAGTGATTTTCTTTCCTGCAAACCGTGGTTGAAGGAAAAAAAAATGCTTCTGTATGGCAAGCCTAAGTGTGATTGAGAGATACTGGCCACTGATAACACGTTGTGTCTTATTTTCAGCAAACATCAAGTCTGCCAAAGACCTTCTTATTTTCTCTATTGGGGATTTGCAGCAAGTGACTCAGCTCTCCATTACTGACATCTATGACTTACAGAAAGCAGCTAGTACAGCTCTCCAGAAACATTCAGCACTTACAGGTATTGTCATCTGAAGCTATTTATTTAAATGTATACTGGAAAAAATTCAACTTTAATAACCAAATGAGCCTTCGTAAAGCTCTGCACAATGTTTTCAAATGGTAGTCTACATCATCCTGGACAGCTACCTGGGAAATGAAAGGTTTGCAGCACATTACAAAGGCTAAACTTTTCAGTCAAAGTAATTTAACCCCTAAAACGAATCTTAAGTTGGTTGTAAACCTCAGTCATGAAATCTGAACAAAGCACATATATCTGTAGTGTTTACCTGTCTATCTCCAAAGCTCTAATGCCCCGTACACATGGTCTGATTTTCCGACGGAAAATGTGTGATAGGACCTTGTCGGAAAATCTGACCTTGTGTAGGCTCCATCACACATTTTCCATCGGAATTTCCGACACACAAAGTTTGAGAGCAGGCTATAAACTTTTCCGACAACAAAATCTGTTGTCGGAATTTCTGATCGTGTGTACACAAATCCGACGCACAAAGTGCCACGCATGCTCAGAATAAATTAAGAGACGAAAGCTATTGGCTACTGCCCCGTTTATAGTCCCGACGTACGTGTTTTACGTCACCGCGTTCAGAACGATTGGATTTTCCGACAACTTTGTGTGACCGTGTGTATGCAAGACAAGTTTGAGCCAACATCCTGTCGGAAAAAATCCATGGATTTTGTCGGAATGTCCGATCAATGTCCGACTGTGTGTACAGGGCATAAGTGTTGTTTCTCTCTGGTGCTTCGTTCCCGACACATGAGATACATTTGTGATGGTGAAGGAGAGCTCAGCATACAGCTTGTCTATTCAAAACACAACTCTGCATGTTCTTTCGTTCCTGTGCTGTGTGTGTAGGAGGGGTGTCCCTTTCCTCCAATCGGCTCATAATATATTGTACAAGCGATCTAACTGCAGCTCTCCGCCCCCTCCACTGTGATACTGACAGATGAAGAAGGATTTTATCGCAATTCTACATAGATGTAGAGAAAAGAGGGTTGCAGATAAACAAGTAAAACGTATGTAGCAGGATTTGTTTCATCTCTGTGTATCGCCTGAGGCTATTCACTTCACTGGGTATATTTGAGTGTTTACAACCACTTTAATGCCTAAACACAATTTTGCAACTTTGACATGTGTTAGTAAAGCCGTACATCTCACCGCAACCACTTTGTGTATCCAGGTGGATTATACCTTGGTCTTTTTTCAGGACAAATTGGACTTTCTTTTGGTGGTAAATGGTAACAGATATCGCCTGATTTTTATTAATTTTTTTTATTATCAAGGTAAAACGGCCCAAAACCAGTACAAAAGATTTTTTTTTAAATGTATCTGTATATTATTTTCAACTGCCAAACCCTACCACCAAAGAACAACCCAAAATATATTCTCATGCTGCTGACGGTTGCAGCGAAACCACATAGTCATTGCCAAAAATATTTCTGTCAGATAGCTGGCTATAGCAGCGGGCAGTAATCACATGCTAAAAATCTGACAGGCTGGTTCTACTTAAGTTGATCAATGGATCGAATTTGGGACAATCAGCCTACCCATAGATGTGAGGTTTTGCAGGGACCACCCGAGCTTCCATCCATCTATGGCTGGTTTTAGACAGTTGTCCCAGGAACAAGTGTACCCATTGGAAAATTCCCCCTCTATTTCTGTTCTGATGGCAACCCAAATTTCTGAATTTACCCTCACTTCAATTCCTGTGACAAGACAGAGCGTGAATCTCCTTAATGGGGCACAGACAGCAATAAGAACCTGACAGTGATTCTAACTACACACCCCTATATCCACATCATACGCATTGATATGCCCCGTAGAAACTATTTTAGAGGAGTGTAAGCAAACTTTTTTATATATATATATATATATATATATATATATATATATTGTTGACACCAATAGATTGGTATATATATGATCACATGTCACGTAGTAAACAAAAGTCATGAATGTGCTGTGTGTGATCTGTGATTGGTCAACAGTGATCACATGGTACCTGGGCCAGTCACAGCACCCTGTACTATCTGATAGCTGTGGCCAATCACATCATCATAATAGTATTTATTATTAAAGCCATTCATTATAGTTGAAACGTGTAAAAAAAAAAAAAAAACCCTGATCACCCCCCTTCCCCCAGAGTTGTACAGTGTCACTATGGTGACACTGAACTACTGTGATGACAATATGTAAAGCAAAAAAATAAAAAATTGTACAAAATTTTTAAAAAAAAATAGAGCAAAAGTTTATTTAAATGTTATTCTTTTACATACCAGTCAGTATCACTAATCGCTGCCACACCAGTCATATAATGACGCTGTACTGCACCGGTGATAGTATGCAAAAAATACAATTTTGGGGGGAAAAAAACACATTTTATTTAATTTCTCAATTTTCAAAAAAAATGTACAAAAAATTACTACTTCAAAAAACTCACTATGCCATTACCTAAATACCTTGGACTGTGTACTTTCCAAAAAGGGGTCATTTTGGGGGTATTTCTACTGTCCTGGCATTTTAGGGCCTCAAGAAATGACATAGGCCATCAGTACATCCGGATTCATCCATTTTTTAAATAGAAATACCATAGTTTGTAAACTCTATAACTTTCACATAGACTAAATAATATCCAAAGACATGCTGGTAGGTTAATTGGCTTCTGTCCAAAATTGTCCCTAGTATGTATGAATGTGAGTTAGGGACCTTAGATTGTAAGCTCCTTGAGGGTAGGGACTGATGTGAATGTACAATGTATATGTAAAGCGCTGCGTAAATTGACGGCACTATATAAGTACCTGAAATAAATAAAATATACACCGTTTTGGGTTTTTTTACCAAAGAAATGTAGCATTTTGGCCTACATTTATGAAGAAAGATTATTTGTTTGCAAAATTTGACAGTAGAAACTAAGACAAATGTGTTTTTTTTTTTTTCCAAATGTTTTGAACTTTTTTGTTTATATAGCAAAAAATAAAAAATAAAACCCAGTGATGATTAAATACCATCAAAAGAAAGCTCTATTTGTTTGAAAAAAATGATATAAATTTTAAATACAATGTTGCATGACCGTGCAATTGCCAGTAGCACAGTGCTGAATAGCAAAAAATGGCCTGGTCATGAAGGAGGTATAACCTTCCGGAGCCCAAGTGGTTAAACTACTAGTGTATACTACTATTCTAGTGAAGCTAGCTGCGATGCAACTCGAATACCCCGAACCCGACACCCCCCCCCCCCCCCAACCTGTTGATATTTGTCTGTATGCCTTTACATGTTTGACTTTAAAGAAACATACATTTTTCTGATCATTTTGATGGATTTCAGCTTTGCAGCTCTACACAGAAAAGTCCCGATTCCCCGCACAGCACCAAAAGCTGAGCCTGGGATGTGGAGTTCTAAATAATCTGCTGAGAGGAGGGCTCCCCCTGGTGGGCATTACAGAGCTGGCAGGAGAGAGCTCCGCAGGAAAGACTCAGATAGCCCTGCAGCTGTGCCTTACTGTTCAGTACCCAGAGACCTATGGTGGTCTTGGAGCAGGTACGCCTCAAATATATTATGTAAAAAAAAGAAATACATTCATTGGAAAGTTCTGAGTTTATTGAAAGTGGTGACGTTGTAATCTGTATGTTTTATTACACTGTATATAGCTGAGATCTTGCGGTGAAAGTGTATTTTAGTGATTAATAAAATTGGGTGCAGTGTCTTCTATAAAAGTAGAAAATTATTAAAATATGAGGTATATGTATTTCACTGATATTTGTCATCTATACCAGTTTTGCATTGCACTGGAATTGAGCACGCTGTCTTTTAATCTTATGAAATGAAAAAATTCAACCTATAAAACCTAACTTTTATTAGTTTAAAAAAATATTCTTTACAGTCCCCGGGAGGTTTATGCTATAATGTGCTAGTATGCATAGCAGCACATGATAGACTTACTTGTCAACGGATATCCCTCCAGCGCTGTGCTGCAAGTTGATGTATCACTCCCCCTGCTGGCTGTTATGTAGAGCCAAAAAACTGTTACAAGGATGGACTAAGCATATGCACATTTTCAAAGTAACAAAAAACATTTCAACAATACTGATACAGTGTTTAGAGTTAGTGAATACTCTTTATTGATGATACCTAATGTAATGAAAGTGACTTTAATACTCCTTTAGGCCCCTTTCACACTTATACGACTTGTCCCACGATTTTGTACTGCAAAATCGTATGACAAGTCATTCTCCATGATTTTCAATGACTACCATTCATATTGGCACGACTTTAAGTCGTGCCGACTTGAAAGTAGTCCCTGCACTACTTTGGTCCAACTTCTATGCGAGTTGTACTCCATAGACCTCAATGTTAAACCCTGAAGTAGCATGCAAGTCGTGCCTGAATAATATAGACACGACTTCATTACGACTTTGTAAGCACAAGCCTGGCTCGCTGATCGGGAAAGGAAAACTTTTTTTTCCTTTCGCGATGAGCGACAGGCAGTGCTGACAGCTGTCTGGTATGAATCCTGAGGGGGAACGCCGCGCCAAGTTTTAAATGAAAAAACCGGCCTGGGTTCCCCCCAGGGGCATACCAGGCCCTTTTGTCTGGTATGGATCTAAGGGGAACCCCCTACGCCGAAAAATCGGCATGGGGTCCCTCCCAAAATCCATACCAGACCCTTATCCGAGCACGCAGCCCGGCCGGTCAGGAATGGGGGTGGGGACGAGCGAGCGCCCCCCCCATCTAAACCGTACCAGGCCGCATGCACTCAACATGGGGGGGTGGGTGCTTTGGGGCATGGGGGGCACCCTGTGGGCCCCCCCACCCCAAAGCACCTTGTCCCCATGTTGATGAGGACAAGGGCCTCTTCCCGACAACCCTGGCCGTTGGTTGTCGGGGTCTGCGGGCGGGGGGCTTATCGGAATCCGGGAGCCCCCTTTAATAAGGGGGCCCCCAGATCCCGGCCCCCCACCCTATGTGAATGAGTATGGGGTACATGGTACCCCTACCCATTCACCTAGGCAAAAAAGTGTCAATAAAAAACACAGTACACAGGTTTTTAAAGTAATTTATTAGGCAGCTCCGGGGTCTTCTTCCGACTTCGGGGGTCTTTTTGCGACTTAGAGGGTCCTCTTCCGACTTCGGGGGTCTCTCCGGCGTCTCCTCCTCCGGCGTGTCCTGATCTTCTGCTGGCTCCTCCGCTATCTTCTGCAGCTCAATTGCTAGCGGTGGCCCGGACTTCTGCCTTCTTCTTTTCTTCCAGAGATGTTGACACAACGCTCTCTCCAGCTGGAATGGTCTCTGAACGCTCCGCAATGGACTTATATAGGCGGTGACCCTTATGAGGTCACTGTCCCGGGGCATGCTGGGACTGTGCCGTAATAAGGGGGCGTGATCATCACCCGGTGACCACGCCTCCTAAAACGTCACAGTCCCAGCATGCCCAGGGACTGTGACGGCATAAGGGGGCGGGGTCACCGCATATATAAGTCTGTTGCGGAGCGTTCAGAGACCATTGCAGCTGGAGAGAGCGTCGTGTCAACATCTCTGGAAGAGAAGAGGGAAGAAGACGATCCATAAGTCCGGACCACCGCTGGCAAAGGAGCGGCAGAAGATGCGGACACGGGAGAAGACGCCGGAGAGACCCCCGAAGTCGGAAGAAGACCCCGGAGCTGCCTAATAAATTACTTTAAAAACCTGTGTACTGTGTTTTTTATTGACACTTTTTTGCTTAAGTGAATGGGTAGGGGTACCATGTACCCCATACTCATTCACATAGGGTTGGGGGTCGGGATCTGGGGGCCCCCTTATTAAAGGGGGCTTCCGGATTCCGATAAGCCCCCTGCTCGCAGACCCTGACAACCAACGGCCAGGGTTGTCGGGAAGAGGCCCTTGTCCTCATCAACATGGGGACAAGGTGCTTTGGGGTGGGGGGGCCCGCAGGGCGCCCCCAAAGCACCCACCCCCCATGTTGAGGGCATGCGGCCTGGTAAGGTCCAGGAGGGGGGGGGGGGCGCTCGCTCGTCCCCACCCCCATTGCTGACCAGCCGGGCTGCATGCTCGGATAAGGGTCTGGTGACCGTGCCCGCGGGACCCGCAAACTCGATGTCTGCCGGTGTCCCACGATCGTGTCACGGAGCGGCAGAACGGGGAGATGTAAACAAGGCATTTCCCTGTTCTGCCCAGTGACATGACAGAGATCCACTGCTTCCTGTCGTCGGGATCAGTGATCGCTATCATGTCAGTGGTAGCCCCTCCCACCCACAGTTCGAATCACTCCCTAGGACACATAGTGTCATTTACACAGTAATCAGTGTATTTATATAGCACTGATCGCTGTATAAATGACAATGGTCCCAAAATAGTGTCAAATGTGTCCGCCATAATGTTGCAGTCACGATAAAAATTGCAGATCGCCGCCATTACTAATAAAAAATAAAAAAATGTTAATAAAAATGCCATAAATCTATCCCCTATTTTGTAGACGCTATAACTTTTGCTCAAATCAATCAATATACGCTTATTGCGATTTTTTTTTTTTCCTTTTTTTCAATACCAAAAATATGTAGAAGAATACATATCGGCCTAAACTGAGAAAGAAATGTGTCTTTTAAATATACATTTGGGGGATATTTATTATAGTAAAAACGAATGCTTTTTTTTTTCAAAATTGTCGCTCTTTGTTTATAGTACAAAAAATAAAAACCGCGGAGGTGATCAAATACCACCAAAAGAAAGCTCTATTTGTGGGAAAAAAGGACGTCAATTTTGTTTGGGTGCAACGTCGCACGACCGCGCAATTGTCAGTTAAAGCGACGCAGTGCTGTATAGCAAAAAGTGCTCTGGCCAGGAAGGGGTTAAATTATTCCGGGGCTGAAGTGGTTAAACAAGAATTGTATGATCTGGTATCATGCGAGAACATTTTTTGTGCTTGTCCCATCGGATAATATCGGATGAACTTTCATAGTTACATAGTTAGTAAGGTTGAATAAAGACACCAGTCCATCCAGTTCAATCTTTCGTGATTGGCTCTCAAAACGATCAGATTATCTTACGATCGCTTCGAAAGCGGTATTTTTCGTATGATTTTCTGATCGTGTGTACAGACCTCTTCAGGGTCAGTTGACTAATTGAAAATAATGCAACCCTTGTGTAGCAGATACTTTATCTTGACAGTTGGTTAAGCTGGCAGTCAATGAAGTAGCTAATCTACTCTGCATCTTTTGGGAAAAACTATCTTTGCATTTAATACAATCACAAAAATATATAAGGCCCCTTTCACACTGGGACGGGGGCGGCGTCTGCGGTAAACCGCTGCTATTGTTAGTGGCGTTTTACCATCGGTATTCGGCCGCTAGCGGGGCAGTTTTACCCCCCGCTAGCGGCCGAGAAAGGATTAAAAACCACCGCAAAAGCGCCTCTGCAGAGGCGCTTTGCCGGCGGTATTGCCGCGGTGTCCCATTGATTTCAATGGGCAGGAGCGGTGGAGGAGCGGTATACACACCGCTCCAAAGATGCTGCTAGCAGGACTTTTTTTTACCGTCCTGCCAGCGCACCGCTCCAATGTGAAAGCCCTCAGGGCTTTCACATTGAAGACAAAGCAGCTGCACTTTCAGGTCGGTTTGCAGGCACTACTTTTAGCGCATTAGCGCCTGCAAACCGCCCCCAGTGTGAAAGGGGCCTAAGAGCATGCATGTTGAATGGCAGCCATTGCTTTGTGGTGGACACTGCAATAATTTATCAAAATATGCTCCCACTGACCATACACTGTACCTTCCCTCTAATTCAGACAATTATATTTTGATATAGGGGCTGTATACATCTGCACAGAAGACGCCTTCCCAAACAAGCGCCTCCTACAGCTGATAAAGTCTCAGCACAGACTGAGAACAGATGTTGCGGCAGATGTCGTTCGCAAAATCCGTTTTGGAGATCATGTTTTCATCGAGCATGCGGCTGATATAGTAAGTTACAATGATGTTGGGCGAGTAGGTCTCAAGAAGCATATATGGGCACCCCACGGCTTTCCATTATATTGAACATCACCAGCTTCTGGCATAGCGGTAAAGGACAATGACAAGTTTTTATGTATTGATGTAAAACCTTTTTTTAGCTGGAGCTAGGCTTTGTTAGTCACTTATGAAGAGTCCATCTAAATCTACTAGTCTGTCTAAAGCTGGCCAATCAATGTTCCAATTCATCCCGAAGGTATTCAATAGGGTTTAGGTCATTGGCTTCATGCAGGAAACTGGAGTTTTTTTCTTCACAGGGGCATATTTATGCTGGAACAGAAAAAAGTTGTAAGTGCTTGTCTAAATCTTCTAGTCTGTCTAAAACTGGCTAAAATTGGATTTTTTTTTCTCATTTTTCTGATCAGCCAGCTGGCCGATTAAAAAGAAACGGAACGGAATCCTCCGTCCACATAAGCAAAGTGGATGATGGAATCCTCCCTGCTACGCTATTGTATTCTGCCAGCGGGACGCCTCCGCATTCCTCCAGTTGGCTGCAGGACTGATCAAAACAAGAATTTTCCAACATTCCCATTTAAGAGAAGCCAATCAAGAGATGGATTTTTATCTAGCAGGGAAAGCCATATGTGAATTGAAATTCGAACAATCTATGACCACTACCTTCTCAAACAATGCTGCTGTCCAAGAGTGTCTCTGTTGCTCCTCCATAGAGCCACCCTAAGACAGGAATTGTCTTATTGGTCAGATCACTAAGTGAAAATGAAGGAAAGTCAAAAACCATTAAAAAAAAAAAAAGAAGCCATCACACTCAAGGATTAGTAAATTGCAATATATAAAAAATGTTTTTTTGTGGCTTAGATACACTTTAATCAAAAAATGGCTACAGCACGGTCATCCAGTTCTGGGAGGGCGTCTATTGACGTCATCCCAGAACCCCGTCCCCTGCGTGCATTGGGCACGCTCTGTGATCGCTGTGTCCTTCTCACACAGCTGATCACAGTCCAAGCTAAAGGGCCAATCACAGCTCATCACATGTAAACAAATGCCGGTTATCGGCAATTCCTTTCCTTAGCACTGTCAATGTGAGGAAAGGAAAGCCAATAACATGCTATCCTGTGACAGGGGACATTTACACTGATAATTAGGGCACTGATCATCAGTACAGCCCTATCAGTGCCAGTGTCCATCAGTGCAGCATATCAGTGCCACCTTATCAGCGTCTATCAGTGAAGAATAAAAATTACTTATTCGCAAAATTTTATAACCAAAACGAAGGAAAAAAAAGTTTTGTTTTTCAAAATTTTGTCCTTTTTTTTTCGTTTGGCAAAAAATAAAAACCCAGTGGCAATTAAATACCACCAAAAGAAAGCTCTATTTGTGTGAAAAAAAAAAAATTATAAAAATTGGCCTGGGCAGGAAGGGGGTGAAAGTGCCCAGACTTGCAACTTGAGGCATCCATAACTGATTCAATACCGGGCACATTTATCCCCTGCCCAGGCCAATTTTCATCTTTTAGCGCTGTCACACTATGAATGACAAATTGCGCGTCATGCAACACTGTACCCATATGAAATTTTTATCATTTTTTTTTCACACAAATAGAGCTTTCTTTTGGTGGTATTTAATCATCACTGGGCTTTTATTTTTTTGCTAAACAAACTAAAAAAGACCGAAAATTTTGAAGGAAAAAAAAAAGTTTTTCTTAGTTTCTATCAGAAAATGTAAATAAATACATTTTTCTCCTTCACTGATGTGCCGTAATGAGGCAGCACTTATGGGCACTGATGAGACGGTACTAGTATGCCGCACTTATGGGCACAGAAAGACAGCACTGATTGGCATCACTGATGGGCACCGTTGGAGCTGCACTGATATTCAGGGCACTGATTACTGTACAGGTCACCCCGCGAGGAAATGCCACTGATCGGCACTCCTCTTCTCACACTCTGTCAGTGTGAGGCGAGCCAATAACTGGCACTTCCTTGTTTACAAGTGATCAGCTGTGATTGGACAGGAGCCACGTCATCGGCTTTTTACCGAGATTGGGGTTGCGCCGTGCCTCAGGGACACAGATCGCCCGTAAACGACGCTAGACTGGAGCGACGTCATATGATGCTGTTCCAGAACGAAAATGCATTACGCCCACCATCATTTGACTATATGGTGGGCAGGAGGTAGTTAAAGTGGTTGTAAACCTAGTTACACCACTTTTACCTACTCCCGCGCAGATGCAAGTTTTTATTTTTTGCTAAACAAATAAAAAAAGACCGAAAATTTAGAGAAAAAAAAAAGTTTTTCTTTATTTACAAAATTTTATAACACAAACAAATAAGTTTTCTCCTTCACTGACAAGCACCGATAGGTGGCACTGATGGACACCCATAGGTGGCACTGATGGGTACTTATGAGTGGCACTGATAGGCATCACTGATGGCACTGGCAGGCATTGCTGATGGGCACTGATTGGCATCCGCCTGGGCACTGAATGGCATATCCCTGGTGGTCCAGGGTGGCATACCTGGTGGGCGTCCTTTGTGGGCATCCCTGATGGTCCTGGTGGCATTCCTGGTTGGGCATCCGCGGGGGGGGGGCTGTGCTGATAAACAATCAGCGCAGACCCCCCCTGTCAGGAGAGCCGATCAGCTCTCCACTACTCGCGTCTGTCAGATGCGAGTGAGGAAAAGCCCATAAACTTCTCTTCCTGTTTACACTGTGATCAGCCGTGATTGGACACAGCTGATCATGTGGTAAAGAGCCTCAGTCAGAGGCTCTTTACTGAGATCGGTGTTGGGTGTGTCAGACTGACAAACCACACCACCAATCACTGTGCTGCGTGCCCCCCCAGGGAACGCGATCACGGCTTATACTACTGGACGTTTTATGATGCCCAGTTAGGATAACTGAACCACCGCCCCCCCGTCATTTTGCTATAGGCCGGGGGGGAAGTGGTTAAAGAACTTCTGAGGTTCGCTTCTGATAAAATGGATGTTCCTTGGTTACTAGTAGGAAATTTGAATAATTACCTATACCCCGATTTAGTTTAACTGCAGTCTCAACGACTACAGTATCTACCTCCTTTGCTGGCTTTGTTGGGGAGGTCTTATGGATGTCTGGAGAATGTTACACCCTAGAGCTTTTTCTTGCTTCTCTAGCACCCATGGGACCTTGTCAAGAATAGACTTAGCACTAGTTACCCCTACGATGCTACCGGTGATATCTGAAGCAACTTATGCTGCTAGAGGATTATCTGATTACTCCCCATTGATACTTCATGGAAAATCAACCCTTTCTGGTTTGATCTTTTTCCTTCAAAACAGAAAGCAATGCTTGACATCTTGGCCTATAGAGATATAAACAAACCCTCTGTATCTTTGCAGATATATTGGGACTCTTTAAAAGCCTACATGAGAGGTTTGTTTATCTCTCAAATTCTAAGGATAAAAAAAGATCTAGGACCTGGGAACGTTTAGTAACCAAAGGTGTTTTAAAGGCAGAACTTCTTTATATAGAAAATCCTACTATAGAAACACAACAGAAGTGGATAGAAAAACAACAGATATTTGCTGATATTTCTCGTAAAAAAGCAAAGCAGAAATGTTTTTTTCTTCAGCAACCTTATTTTGAGAATGGAGAAAATACGGGTTATCTTTTGGCAACAATAGCGAAAGCTCAGAAACCAATGACCCAGGTAGTTTACAAATCACTCCAACTGAAACTGCACAACTACCTTGGAGATTTCATCAGTATTTGTTATTATTATTATTATTAAAGTGGAGTTCCACCCACTTTTACAACTCTTCAGCATCCCTCACTAAGCAGTGCACTGTAAACGAATTGGATATTTTTTTTAGTTTTTTTTCTTAGCACCTACTGTATATCTGCTGTATTCAGTATTGTGTCACTTCCTCCTCCCTGGCCGCGGCCCATCACATCATTTCCTGTTTGCAATGCCTTCTGGGAAGGGGCGGCAACTTCCTCTGACACTGCCGTTGCTATGGAAACCTGACCTGAAACCTATTACACTGCTTGTGCTGCACTGAGCATGTGCGAGATCTGCAAGGATGAGATCCAGGAAGAAATACAGTCTGGCTTCAGATGCCCACACTTAAGATGGCCACGGCCTGCTGTAAGTTTATAAAATAACAAACTACTGCTATAAACTAACAAAACAGACCTTAGTTTACATGCTAACTTGACTAGAATACATTAAGCTTGTGTATTATAGGGGTATTTTTATTTAAAAAGTATAATTTCGGCCGGAACACCACTTTAAGGTACTTTTATAGCACCGTCAATTTATGCAGCGCTTTACATATACATTATACATTCACATCGGTCCCTACCCTCAAGGAGCTTACAATCTAAGGTCCCTAACTCACATTCATATACTAGGGACAATTTAGACAGAAGCCAATTAACCTACCAGCATGTCTTTAGAGTTGATTTGTTTTAAATTTTATAGCAGTAAAGTATCCTATAAGGAAGATGAACTGCATCTCTTTTATAAATCTATTAAATTTAGGGCTGCAACTAACGATTATTTTCATAATCGATTAGTTGGCCGATTTATTTTTTTTAGATTAATCGGTTAATAACCTTTAAAAAAAGTGTGCTGTATAATTTAGTTCATATGTAAAGTTTTTTTTTTTTGTTTTTTTTTGTTTTTTTAAAGGCAATTTATTCTTACATATCTCTATGCAGTGGTAAATATAAATAACCAACTATACTATATGGTAAGGGAGCAAAATATCTAACCCACTCTGAGAATAACAGGCAGAAGAGATATACTGTATATACTATTAAAGGGTAAATCTGGTAAATATCATCAGACTCAGAGATCAAATTTTTTTATTTAACCACTTGCCGACCGCCTACCGCATATATACTGCGGCAGAGCGGCACGGGCAGGCAAAATCACGTACCCGTACGTGATCTGCCTCCCGCGGGCGGGGGGTCCGATCGGACCCCCCCCCGGTGCCATCGGCGGTCGGCATCTGACTGGGAGCGTCGGGAGGCGAGGGGGAGACCATCCGATCGTGGCCCCCCCCTCGCGATCGCTCCCAGCCAATGGGAATCCTCCTCTGCCTGTGTGTCGTTTCACACAGGCAGAGGATGTGATGTCATCTCTCCCCGGTCTGGCAGTTTCCGTTCCAGCGCCGAGGAGAGATGACAAGTGAGTGCACAACACACACACACACACAGTAGAACATGCCAGGCATACTTTACACCCCCGACCCCCCCCCCGATCGCCCCCCGATCCCCCCCCAATCACCCCCCCCCCCCTGTCACAAACTGACATTAGCAGTATTTTTTTTTTTTTTTTTTTTCTGATTACTGCATAGTGTCAGTTTGTGACAGTTAGTGTTAGGGCAGATAGTATTACCCCCCTTTAGGTCTAGGATACCCCCCTAACCCCCCCTAATAAAGTTTTAACCCCTTGATCACCCCCTGTCACCAGTGTCACTAAGCGATCATTTTTCTGATCGCTGTATTAGTGTCGCTGGTGACGCTAGTTAGGAACGTAAATATTTAGGTTCGCCGTCAGCGTTTTATAGCGACAGGGACCCCCATATACTACCTAATAAATGTTTTAACCCCTTGATTGCCCCCTAGTTAACCCTTTCACCACTGATCACCGTATAACCGTTACGGGTGACGCTGGTTAGTTCGTTTATTTTTTATAGTGTCAGGGCACCCGCCGTTTATTACCGAATAAAGGTTTAGCCCCCTGATCGCCCGGCGGTGATATGCGTCGCCCCAGGCAGCGTCAGATTAGCGCCAGTACCGCGAACACCCACGCACGCAGCATATGCCTCCCTTAGTGGTATAGTATCTGATCGGATCAATATCTGATCCGATCAGATCTATACTAGCGTCCCCAGCAGTTTAGGGTTCCCGAAAACGCAGTGTTAGCGGGATCAGCCCAGATACCCGGTAGCACCTGCGTTTTGCCCCTCCGCCCAGCCCAGCCCAGCCCACCCAAGTGCAGTATCGATCGATCACTGTCACTTACAAAACACTAAACGCATAACTGCAGCGTTCGCAGAGTCAGGCCTGATCCCTGCGATCGCTAACAGTTTTTTTGGTAGCGTTTTGGTGAACTGGCAAGCACCAGCCCCAGGCAGCGTCAGGTTAGCGCCAGTACCGCTAACACCCACGCACGCACCGTATACCTCCCTTAGTGGTATAGTATCTGATCGGATCAATATCTGATCCGATCAGATCTATACTAGCGTCCCCAGCAGTTTAGGGTTCCCAAAAACGCAGTGTTAGCGGGATCAGCCCAGATACCTGCTAGCACCTGCGTTTTGCCCCTCCGCCCGGCCCAGCCCAGCCCACCCAAGTGCAGTATCGATCGATCACTGTCACTTACAAGGCACTAAACGCATAACTGCAGCGTTCGCAGAGTCAGGCCTGATCCCTGCGATCGCTAACAGTTTTTTTGGTAGCGTTTTGGTGAACTGGCAAGCACCAGCCCCAGGCAGCGTCAGATTAGCGCCAGTACCGCTAACACCCACGCACGCAGCATACGCCTCCCTTAGTGGTATAGTATCTGATCGGATCAATATCTGATCTGATCAGATCTATACTAGCGTCCCCAGCAGTTTAGGGTTCCCAAAAACGCAGTGTTAGCGGGATCAGCCCAGATACCTGCTAGCACCTGCGTTTTGCCCCTCCGCCCGGCCCGGCCCAGCCCACCCAAGTGCAGTATCGATCGATCACTGTCACTTACAAAACACTAAACGCATAACTGCAGCGTTCGCAGAGTCAGGCCGGATCCCTGTGATCGCTAACAGTTTTTTTTGTAGCGTTTTGGTGAACTGGCAAGCGCCAGCGGCGTAGTACACCCCGGTCGTAGTCAAACCAGCACTGCAGTAACACTTGGTGACGTGGCGAGTCCCATAAGTGCAGTTCAAGCTGGTGAGGTGGCAAGCACAAGTAGTGTCCCGCTGCCACCAAAAAGACAAACACAGGCCCGTCGTGCCCATAATGCCCTTCCTGCTGCATTCGCCAATCCTAATTGGGAACCCACCGCTTCTGCAGCGCCCGTACTTCCCCCATTCACATCCCCAACCAAATGCAGTCGGCTGCATGAGAGGCATTTTTATGTCCTCCCGAGTACCCCTACCCAACGAACCCCCCCAAAAAAGATGTCGTGTCTGCAGAAAGCGCGGATATAGGCGTGACACCCGCTATTATTGTCCCTCCTGTCCTGATAATCCTGGTCTTTGCATTGGTGAATGTTTTGAACGCTACCATTCACTAGTTGAGTATTAGCGTAGGGTACAGCATTGCACAGACTAGGCACACTTTCACAGGGTCTCCCGAGATGCCATCGCATTTTGAGAGACCCGAACCTGGAACCGGTTACAGTTATAAAAGTTAGTTACAAAAAAAAGTGTAAAAAAAAAAAAAAACACAAACAAAAATATAAAATAAAAATAGTTGTCGTTTTATTGTTCTCTCTCTCTCTATTCTCTCTCTATTGTTCTGCTCTTTTTTACTGTATTCTATTCTGCAATGTTTTATTGTTATTGTTATTGTTATTGTTATTGATTGTTATTGTTATTGTTATTATGTTTTATCATGTTTGTTTTTCAGGTGTGTAATTATTTATACTTTACCGTTTACTGTGCTTTATTGTTAACCATTTTTTTGTCTTCAGGTATGCCATTCACGACTTTGAGTGGTTATACCAGAATGATGCCTGCAGGTTTAGGTATCATCTTGGTATCATTCTTTTCAGCCAGCGGTCGGCTTTCATGTAAAAGCAATCCTAGTGGCTAATTAGCCTCTAGACTGCTTTTACAAGCAGTGGGAGGGAATGCCCCCCCCCCCCAACATCTTCCGTGTTTTTCTCTGGCTCTCCTGTCTCAACAGGGAACCTGAAAATGCAGCCGGTGATTCAGCCAGCTGACCATAGAGCTGATCAGAGACCAGAGTGGCTCCAAACATCTCTATGACCTAAGAAACCGGAAGCTACGAGCATTTTATGACGTAGATTTCGCCGGATGTAAACAGCGCCATTGGGAAATTGGGAAAGCATTTTATCACACCGATCTTGGTGTGATCAGATGCTTTGAGGGCAGAGGAGAAATCTAGGGTCTAATAGACCCCAATTTTTGCAAAAAAGAGTACCTGTCACTACCTATTGCTATCATAGGGGATATTTACATTCCCTGAGATAACAATAAAAATGATTTAAAAAAAAAAAAAATGAAAGGAACAGTTTAAAAATAAGATAAAAAAATAATAATAATAAAGAGAAAAAAAAAAAAAAAAAAAAAAAAGCACCCCTGTCCCCCCTGCTCTCGCGCTAAGGTGAACGCAAGCGTTGGTCTGGCGTCAAATGTAAACAGCAATTGCACCATGCATGTGAGGTATCGCCGCGAAGGTCAGATCGAGGGCAGTAAGTTTAGCAGTAGACCTCCTCTGTAAATCTAAAGTGGTAACCTGTAAAGGCTTTTAAAGGCTTTTAAAAATGTATTTAGTTTGTCGCCACTGCACGTTTGTGCGCAATTTTAAAGCATGTCATGTTTGGTATCCATGTACTCGGCCTAAGATCATCTTTTTTATTTCATCAAACATTTGGGCAATATAGTGTGTTTTAGTGCATTAAAATGTAAAAAAGTGTGTTTTTTCCCCAAAAAATGCGTTTGAAAAATCGCTGCGCAAATACTGTGTGAAAAAAAAAAATGAAACACCCACCATTTTAATCTGTAGGGCATTTGCTTTAAAAAAAATATATAATGTTTGGGGGTTCAAAGTAATTTTCTTGCAAAAAAAAATTATTTTTTTATGTAAACAATAAGTGTCAGAAAGGGCTTTGTCTTCAAGTGGTTAGAAGAGTGGGTGATGTGTGACATAAGCTTCAAGATGTTGTGCATAAAATGCCAGGACAGTTCAAAACCCCCCCAAATGACCCCATTTTGGAAAGTAGACACCCCAAGCTATTTGCTGAGAGTCATGTTGAGTCCATGGAATAATTTATATTGTGACACAAGTTGCGGGAAAGAGACAATTATTTATTTTTTTTATTTTTTTTTGCGCAAAGTTGTCACTAAATGATATATTGCTCAAACATGCCATGGGAATATGTGAAATTACACCCCAAAATACATTCTGTTGCTTCTCCTGAGTACGGGGATACCACATGTGTGGGACTTTTTGGGAGCCTAGCCGCGTACGGGACCCCGAAAACCAAGCACCGCCTTCAGGCTTTCTAAGGCCGTAAATTTTTGATTTCACTCTTCACTGCCTATCACAGTTTCGGAGGCCATGGAATGCCCAGGTGGCACAAAACCCCCCCAAATGACCCCATTTTGGAAAGTAGACACCCCAAGCTATTTGATGAGAGGTATAGTGAGTATTTTGCAGACCTCACTTTTTGTCACAAAGTTTTGAAAATTGAAAAAAGAAAAAAAAACATTTTTTTTCTCGTCTTTCTTTATTTTCAAAAACAAATGAGAGCTGCAAAATACTCACCATGCCTCTCAGCAAATAGCTTGGGGTGTCTACTTTCCAAAATGGGGTCATTTGGGGGGGGTTTGTGCCACCTGGGCATTCCATGGCCTCCGAAACTGTGATAGGCAGTGAGGAGTAAAATCAAAAATGTACGCCCTTAGAAATCCTGAAGGCGGTGCTTGGTTTTCGGGGTCCCGTACGCGGCTAGGCTCCTAAAAAGTCCCACACATGTGGTATCCCCGTACTCAGGAGAAGCAGCTAAATGTATTTTGGGGTGCAATTCCACATATGCCCATGGCCTGTGTGAGCAATATATCATTTAGTGACAACTTTGTGCAAAAAAAAAATAAAAAAAAAAAAAATTTGTCACTTTCCCGCAACTTGTGTCAAAATATAAAACATTCCATGGACTCAACATGCCTCAAAGCAAATAGCTTGGGGTGTCTACTTTCCAAAATGGGGTCATTTGGGGGGGTTTTATGTCATCTGGGCATTTTATGGCCTTCAAAACTGTGATAGGTAGTGAGGAGTAAAATCAAAAATGTACGCCCTTAGAAATCCTGAAGGCGTTGCTTGGTTTTCGGGGCCCCGTACGCGGCTAGGCTCCCAAAAAGTCCCACACATGTGGTATCCCCGTACTCAGGAGAAGCAGCTAAATGTATTTTGGGGTGCAATTCCACATATGCCCATGGCCTGTGTGAGCAATATATCATTTAGTGACAACTTTTTGTAATTTTTTTTTTTTTTTTTTTTTTTTTGTCATTATTCAATCACTTGGGACAAAAAAAATGAATATTCAATGGGCTCAACATGCCTCTCAGCAAATTCCTTGGGGTGTCTACTTTCCAAAATGGGGTCATTTGTGGGGGTTTTGTACTGCCCTGCCATTTTAGCACCTCAAGAAACGACATAGGCAGTCATAAATTAAAGGCTGTGTAAATTCCAGAAAATGTACCCTAGTTTGTAGACGCTATAACTTTTGCGCAAACCAATAAATATACACTTATTGACATTTTTTTTACCAAAGACATGTGGCCGAATACATTTTGGCCTAAATGTATGACTAAAATTGAGTTTATTGGATTTTTTTTAGAACAAAAAGTAGAAAATATCATTTTTTTTCAAAATTTTCGGTCTTTTTCCGTGTATAGCGCAAAAAATAAAAACGGCAGAGGTGATCAAATACCATCAAAAGAAAGCTCTATTTGTGGGAAGAAAAGGACGCAAATTTCGTTTGGGTACAGCATTGCATGACCGCGCAATTAGCAGTTAAAGCGACGCAGTGCCGAATTGTAAAAAGTGCTCTGGTCAGGAAGGGGGTAAAACCTTCCGGGGCTGAAGTGGTTAAAAAACAATGTCTTCCTTCAAAAAAATAATGTAATTTTAAGACTGTTCGTTCGCTTTTCTAATCGTTAGTGGGGTCAAATCGACGTTCATTTTCAACCACAGTGACAGGAAAATTTGGAAATAATAGAAAACTTCTTGGTTAAATGAATTTTCAGACAGTGTATGTGGTTTTCGTTCAGAAATTATATTCATTTTAAAAACAGAATGTTAAAAACAAATGAAGATTTCAAACAACATTCTATCATTCAGCAAATGTACAAAGATTTTTCGTCTGAATATTCTCATCTCAAAACTGAGCCATGTGGCCACCATAAGGCTCGGTACACACCTATGCAGTTTGCTTTTGATCTGTTTCTGCAGTGCTTTTTGCTGTGCGTTTTGATTTTTGCGCACGTGATTTTGCTGCGATTTGCGTTTTTGCAATTTTTTTGGGGGCCAATTTGTTGGGCAGATTAAAAAACACAAATTGCTGCAAAAATACATTACATGCTTTTCTGCAGCTTCTCCATTGAAGTATATTAAACCAAAAAAGCACCGTTTTGCGTTAAAAAATAAATAAATAAATAAATAAAAAGTCCCTGACCCTTTCCAAATACACAGCAGCTGGAAAAAAAGCATAGATGTGAACGTGTCCCATAGGAAACCATGTAAACGAACTGTAGTGCGTTTTTCTGTAAAAAGCACAAAAAAAACACATAGATGTCTAAAACGTTTAGTAACATAATAGGGTTAAAAAAAAAAAAAAAAAACTAAAATTAGCCCTTTATAGTAGAAAAAAAAGCAAATAATCACTACTGTAAGGGGTTCATTTTTTTTACTGTAGAACTGTGAAAGTAATATTTACAGTAGCGATTATTTGCTCTTTTTGTACTATAAAGGGCTCATTTTAGTTTTTTTTTAACCCCATTATGTTACTGGCTGATTAATCGATTATGAAAATAGTAATCAATTTCATAATCGATTAGTTGTTTCAGCCCTATTTAAATTAACAGAATTATCAGTAGATGAAAGGGAGATGTTGGATCAACCTTTGACATTGGAAGAACTTCAAACTGCTTCAGATTGCTGGACCAATAATAAAGCCCCAGGGGCAGATGGGTTACCAGGGGGGGGTTTATCTGCATGTATGCATTTCAAATGTAAACACCTCTGTGCTGAGATGCACCCTCCCAGCACAGATACCGGTGAGTACCAGAAAGCTCCCGATGCCTACTTGCGATCGGGAGCTTTCAGATCATGTGACAGCCAATCACAGCGGGATGCCCACCTCTGCCTCCTAGCATTTAGAGCCTCTTAAAGGAGGTGGTGACGGGAAGGGGTTAAAGTATGTGAAAACGACTCCAACTATTACCGAGAACAGTCTTGCAGGTACACAAGTGGCACACTTTCTCCAACTATTATGCATTATTCTTGAGTACCTTCGCTCATGTCCAAAGACTACAGACCTTGTGAATGTATCATTTTGCAGGACATGCTCACCGAGTGCATCACCAAGAAGCTTCCCATCCTCCTCCTCCGGGGTCAGGTCCGTCTGATCATCATAGACTCTATTGCTGCTTTGTTTCGCTGTGAATTTGCTGCAAAGGATGCTGTTGTGAAAGCAAAACATCTTCAGACGATTGGGGCCAAACTCCACCAG
Source organism: Lithobates clamitans (assembly GCA_037952925.1). Taxonomy (NCBI): domain Eukaryota; kingdom Metazoa; phylum Chordata; class Amphibia; order Anura; family Ranidae; genus Lithobates; species Lithobates clamitans. The sequence continues at coordinate 43,194 of JBBGZY010003482.1, read as the reverse complement.
TTAAGCCGAGACTTCACAACTCCTGTATTCTGCATTAATCAGGTATTCAGTATGTGTCAGTTTTTCATTTAAAAAAAATAAATCCAGCCAAGTGTATTTTAATTTTAGGGAACGTGCACAAGAGTTTGATCATTTGTCCTCCTTTTATAATCAGTGACCCCAGAGAAACTTCCCAAACACCTTCTGTCCTACGGTGACCACCAAAACTGAATGTCTGCACCTGGGGGTTCTCACTGGAGTGCATGTACATACATTCTTTTCAGAATTGACTTCTGATACCAGTATTCTAGTCTTAAGTGAGTCAATAAACTCAAAAGTAGTAAAAACACACAAGGGCACAGACACCTAGTGCATTACCACCACCACCATTTATTGAATTCAAAAGCTAAAAAAATACTCACAAGCACAGAGCTCTGATGAAGAGGGCATGTCCCCTGAAACACCTCAGCCTTCAAACTACAGCACACATGGCTAGATGACATTGCCTATGGCAGGAGTTTTATTTGGTGGACTTTAACTTAAAATCTACTTTAAAGAATGTATGTACCCACTCTTTAATATGGTTACAGGCTTCTTTTCTAGTGTAATATAGGTGGGTGAAAAGGAGAACCTAGCTTGTACTTTACTGTAGCTCTTTTGTGTTCATTTGTAGGTTACAGATGCCATGAAAGAAGAAAACTCTGTGCTAAGCCATATTGGGTAAGATCCCCACTGCTGGTTTAGACTTAAATGGTCACTTTGCCTTCTCTATGCATGTTAATGATAGAGCATATACAGTACCTCAGCCTGTGATCCAGTGTGTGCACTGATGTCAAGGAACTATTGTAATTACGCTAGTTATCCCAACTGCCCCCTTCTTCCCCCCCCTTACCTTTATTGCTTTTCAAAACACATATCCACACAGCGAATTTAATGTCGTCCCGTTGCGATCTGCTGTTCGAGTTCCACACAGCGGGTCCTGTGCCACCATCATGCTCCTCTTCAACTGACTGCCTCTTCCCACTGCAGGCACAGCTCCAGTGATGTGCTAAACCCACCTCCCAGCTCCTGAGTGTGCCAATTCTGCAGCCTGCTGGGAGATGTGATGTGAGTGTCCCAGGAGGCTGCGGGACCTGGTACACATCAAACTGGTAGAAGAGAACAAGAAGACCTGGACAGCCGCACACCGGAATGGATAAATCCGTCTTTTTATTCAAAATACAGGATCATGGGGTACACAAAACACGACTGTGGGGTGGTACAAGAATAGCTGACGCGTTTTGCACTTACACCAAGCGCTTACTCATAACTCATGAGTACACATCATACACATCAAATTGGCCCAGAATAGTAGTGGGGGATGGGGTTGAAAAATACAAAGAAAATTTTAAAATATCCAACAATTATGCTGAAAAGTGTGTGTGTGTGGGGTCGAGTGTTAAAGCAAAACGAACTCCCTTTTGGGAGATAAGTTCAACTATAAACTAATTCTGAGTTCTTTACTGTATAATCTACTGCAAGGATATGCAATTAACGGACCTCCAGCTGTTGCAAAACTACAAGTCCCATAATGCTCTGCCTCTGGGTGTCATGCTTGTGGCTGTCAGAGTCTTGCTATGCTTCATGGGACTTGTAGTTCTGCAACAGCTGGAGGTCCTCTAATTTCATATCCCTGATCTACTGCATCCACATCCATCAGAGCTGTTGTCACTGTAGCTTCTTATCACAGCTCGGGGCTTATGTAGCCTCCATCTCATGTTGTAGGCTGTGTGTTTGTAGGTGGTGCTTAAACCAAGGAACCCACAGGACTGTAAATGCACAAACTCAACTTCAGGATAATAGGCTGCATCCCCTGAGTCTGTTTGTTTGAAAACTTTTTTTATCACTTTTATGACATTTCACTACAAGGGTAATCTTGTGTCCCCCTGTTTTAATATATTTCCTTTATGTATTACATTCAGATTGGAGGATAAAAAGATGCTACCAGCCTTGGGAATTTCTTGGTCAAATCAGCTTCTAATGAGACTCATGGTGGCACGGACACAACGCGAGGCTCCTCCGCCATTCATAGGCTGCATTGTACGGACAATGGAAGTCATCTTTGCACCGCATATTCCACAAGCCACCTGCTACTACACAATAGACTTGGAAGGTGTGAAGGGAATTGAAGTACAGGGTATGTAACTTATATGAATCAAAGGTGGCCAACTGAAAGGACAATGCATTAGAGATTCCAACCCCCTAACTGATGAAACACCACTGATTCTTTTGAACTGGGTACTAATAATGCACAGATATCTTTTAGAAAGCCTCTCGGGAATGGTTATTGAAGACTTTTAAAGAATATACATAAAGCCATGGTCCCCCAAAAAGAAACATTTAATATGTTGCAGCTCACCAATCCTTAGATTTGGTGGGTGCTTTAGTTTTCTTTTTTTTTTTACTTTATTTTGTCCAGGTAATCTGGCTAGTAACACACTTCCTATCTAAGGATGCTCCAGTCTGTGTAATATGTATACTTTGTCTCATGGGGGATGGGTGCGGAACAAGAGTAAAGATAAAAAGAGAGTAAAAAAAAAAAAAAGGTAAAGATAATTCTTCGTTAAGACTTTGACCCGTTTTAACCAATGATGTCATTGATGACCAAACGCGTAGGAAGTATTCACAGCATGTGACATTGCACATCAGGAAGTAGCACCCATTTTTTTTTTTGTTGGAAACAACATTGATATTTATGACATGCTATTTTTTTTCTGCTTATGTGAGTGTTCTAGTTTTTAAATTAATAAATGTTATGGTATTTGCTACACTATGAGATGCTTACTTTCCTCCTTTTGATTATCCTGGGAGTTCTTTGATCTTTTTACTGAACTGGCTGGTGATAATGAGAAAGTGCTGTTGGGGGAAGAAGCTGGCAGACCATCCATACCTGAGACTCCTTTTTAGACCATTCCTTTGGGACAATCAAATCTTTATGGTAAGACACAGTGTGATTGGGTGAAGGTGACGAGTCTTCCTCTTCTGTACATCATCCCCTGTGCATCTTCAAGTCTTTAATATTTTGCAAGGACTCTTTTAGTGGACTCTCCCCTCTTTTAATTTGCCTGGATAGCATGAATGCTTTTGTGATATGCTAGGGTTACTTTAGTGCCGCACTGTGTGTTGTTATATTTAAGCAATATAAGCCAATTTTATTTTTGTGTGTGTAAAGGCAACACCAACATTTTTTAAAGTGATCATAAAGGATATGTTCATTTTTTATTTATTTTTTAACTGCTTGCCGACCAGCACACACCGATGTACGTAGGCAGAATGGCGCTGTAGGCAAAAGAGCGTACAGGTACGTCACCTTGAAGAAGCGGTGTCGCGGGCACTGGCCCGCGGTCTCAGTGACTGCGGGCCCCGCAGACTCGATGTCCACCGGGTGCCCGCGATCGTGTCACGGAGAGGAAGAACAGGGAGATGCTTTTGTAAACAAAGCATTTCCCCGTTCTGCCTAGTGACAGGCCAGAGATCACTGCTCTCTGTCATCGAGAGCAGTGATCACTGTCCTGTGTGCTAAAGCCCAGCTCCCTAACAGTTAGAATCACTCCCTAGGACACACTTAACCCCTTCACTGCCAGTGTCATTTACACAGTAATCAGTGCATTTTTTATAGCATTGATCCCTGTATAAATGACAATGGTCCCAAAATAGTGTCAAAAATGTCCGATGTGTCCGCTGTAATGTCGCAGTCCCAAGAAAAATCGCAGAACACCACCATTACTAATTAAAAAATTAAAATGCCATAAAATTATCCCCAATTTTGTAGACACTATAAATTTTGAGCAAACAAATCAATAAACGCTTTATTGCGATTTTTTTTTTCTTTTACCAAAAATATGTAGAAGGATACATATTGGCCTAAACTGAGGAAAAAGATATTTTGGGGGGATATTTATTATAGCAAAAAGTTAAAAAGATTGCGTTTTTTTTTTTTTTAATTGTCGCTCTTTTTTTGTTTATAGCAAAAAAAATAAAAAAACAAAAAAATGACACTGGAGGGCGGCTCAGCTCCACTCTCTCCTCACTGGCTATGATTGACAGCAGCAGGAGCCAATGGCACCCTCTGCTGCCTCTCTGTCCAGTGAGGAGAGAGAGAGCCACTGCTCTCATGCATAGTGCTGGGGAGGGGAAGTTGCTTTTTTTTTTTAATTTATTTATTTATTTATTTATTTTTTACCTCAATGCAGAGAATGCAATGCATTAAGTCCTTTATTTGGTATATGTCTACCATTTAATTACTTTAGAATGTGATGGTGAACATTGCTGTGGATTTTTAGAATGAATGTGATGCGATGGAGACCCAGAGGTTGTACTTACATGTTGCAGTGGTTTTCCTGGTAATGATTCAGCCCAGATATACCTAAATACGGATTAATTGGCTTGTCAATAACATTCACAAATAGGCAGATACGATACGCCAGTTTGAGCATCTATTTTTTTTTCAGCCGTTTTTTCTTGTATGCATTTGCGCGCAAACTTATTCTCGCTTTCACAATGTTAATGGACATTTGCGTGCAAGTGTGCGCATGAGGCGAAAATTACTGACCAAAAATGTAGATTTTTCTTTTTTTTATGAAGAATACACATGCCTGTGTGTATAGTCGCATTACAATTAAAGCAGAGTTCCACACAAAAATGGAACGTCCGCTTTTTGGAACCCTCCCCCCCTCCGGTGTCACATTTGGCACCTTTCAGGGGGGAGGGGGTGCAGATACCTGTCTAAGACAGGTATTTGCACCCACTTCCGGCATAGACTCCCATGGGAGTCTACGCCTTTTCCAGACCCCACCGCACTGTCTCCTGGGAACACGCAGCTCCCAGGAGAGAGTGGGGACCACTTGGGACGGGCAGCGTGACTCGCGCATGCACAGTAGGGAAGTGAAGCCGCAACGCTTCACTTCCTGATTCCCTCACCTAGGATGGCGGCGGCAGCTGCCGAGAACCGAGTAGGTTCTCGGCGTCGCCTGCCGACATCGCTGGACCCTGGGACAGGTAAGTGGCCATGTATTAAAAGTCAGCAGCTGCAGTATTTGTAGCTTTTAATATTTTTTTTTGGGCGGTGTGGGTGGACCCCCGCTTTAACAGACTGTATTTTAGCTCAGTAAAAAAAAAATAAGCTGTACTGATTTTTTTTTTTTTTTTTTTTCAAGCTGCAGTGTGCATGACCTTAGTATGGCGTTCCCCTCACTTTCTGGAGATTTTCTTTCCCTGATTTTCTGTTGCATCTCCAAGGCATGAAATGAAGGGCATTATTCAGTGTGGTACACAGACTCTTGACTACCAGACTCTTGACTGCTGCCATAGTGCTATGTGCTGGGTGTCCAGTGCGCTCCTGTGCCTTTGAGGAGGGGTGGGCTCCATCCAGGCTCACCTGCCCTCTGCTTAGCCATTATAATGCATGTGCTTCCACTGTGGAGGATCTCAAAATTTAGAGTTAGGACTACAGAAAATACTGGGGTGCCTTTAGGGGGCTCTGTAGATTACACATGTATTTGCAAATGTGTGTAGACTAAACCCCTGTTAACACATACTGTTAGACAGGAAAATTTGGTTGTTTGCAGGTTGGTCGGTAAGTTGTGCTGGGCATTTCTCTGGTTTTGTTTTGCATGCGTTGCCCTTCCATGTGTTCCTTGCTGCACAGGCCAGTTATAGGTGGGGGCAGTGGCCATTTGTTTGTTGTAGTCTTAACCCTTCCCTACTCTGTCCAAATCTAAAAAGAAAGTTTTGGGCTACATATACACTTTGAAATAGCTTATAAAATTTCAAGACCAAGTTGCAACTTATATGACATTATAGTGATTGGGTTCACACTTCCTTTTATTGGGGCTTGTTCACACGTGGGTCGATTATGAAGTACAAAGCAATGTTCTTGATGTGCCTCTAGCATTTTTATGTGTTTTTGAAGCGTGTAAAAAGCTTCAAGAATGCTTGATAAATGCCCATTAAAGAGTTGTTTTTCTAGTGAAAAGTGATGTAGAGGAAATGATCTGTGGTTTGATATTGTAAATTCTCTGCTAGATGGATTTGTATACTGGCAATAATGCTCAATGCTTCTACCTGGGGCTGACTGGTTGATGCTTTTGCCCAAACACAGAAACAAATGGTGTTATTTACCACACGGCTGTGCTGTACAAACAGGAAGTGGCTGGAGCCGCTCTGTCCTAGTTCTCTATTATCTCCTAGTGCATTCTGGGACTCGGGAACCTCTAGTGCAGGGATATGCAATTAGCGGACCTCCAGCTGTTGCAGAACTACAAGTCCCATGAGGCATAGCAAGACTCTGACAGCCACAAGCATGACACCCAGAGGCAGAGGCATGATAGGACTTGTAGTTTTGCAACATCTGGAGGTCCGCTAATTGCATATCCCCGGTCTGCTGCTTCTCTCCCAGTGCCCAGCTCATACTTCACTGGCTTGCTCTAGGTGTAGTCAGAGCATTACCATTGACTTAATGGAAGCAGCTGACAAGCATTGATTCCTCATGAAAGCAACATGTTGCTTAACCACTTACGGACCGCCGCACATCAATATACGTCAGCTGTTTGAAGATGGATATCTTTGTTATGGCAGCAGCTAGCTGCCATAACACCAGTATCCTCTTCTTCAGTAGACAGTCCGGTTTCTTGATAATAGTAGTCTCTGCAGTGGATTCGCCGCAAGATCACTTATCAGCGGCGGGAGAGGGGCACCCTCCCGATGCTCTCTGGTGCCTTTTACCACTTACTGGAGCCAGTCGGGTCCTCTGCTGTGTGGTTCAGAGACGAGTGAGGGGAAGATGGCTCCCATTCGTCTCCATACCATTGCAGGGAGTAAGCGACGTCAAAACGTCACTTTCACTCATAGCTCTTAAAAGGGCCATTATTTTATTTTTTAAATTACATTTTTTTTTATTGCATTTTAGTGTAAATATGAGATCTGAGGTCTTTTTGATCTCATATTTAAGAGGACCTGTCATGCTTTTTTCTATTACAAGGGATGTTTACTTTCCTTGTAATAGGAATAAAAGTGACAACTTTTTTTTTTTTTTTAAAGAACAGTGTAAAAAAAAAAAAGGTAAAATTAATTAAAAAAATAAATAAAAATTAATTTTTAAAAAGCGCCCCGTCCTGCCAAGCTTGCGCGCAAAAGTGAACGCATAAACGAGTAGCACCTGCATATGAAAACGGTGTTCAAACCACACACTTGAGGTATTGCTCTGTCCAAATCTAAAGATTTAGATTTGGACAGAGCGAGAGCGAGAACAATAATTCTAGCCCTAGACCTCCACTGTAACTCAAAACATGCAACCTGTAGAATTTTTTAAATGTCCCCTATGGGGATTTTTAAGGGTAAAAGTTTGTCGTCAATCCACAAGCGGGTGCAATTTTTGAAGCGTGACATGATGGGTATCAATTTACTCGTCATAACATTATTATTAGTGACAGAAAGTATTGCAACGCCCGCCATTTTATTCTCTAAGGTGTTAGAAAAAAAATGTATAATGTTTGGGGGTTCTAAGTAATTTTCTAGCAAAAAAAATTTTAATTTGTAAACAAAAAATCTCAGAAAGAGGCTCGGTCCTTAAGTGGTTAACAAATTCAATACTGGGCACTTTAACCCCATTCCTGCCCAGGCTAATTTTCAGCACTGTCCCACTTTGACAATTGTGCGGTCAGTTTTTTTTTTTTTTTAAACAGCTATTTTTTGGTGGTATTTATTCACCGGGTTGGGGTTTTTTTTTTCCTAAACAAAAAAAAAAAAGAACAAAAATGTTGGGAATTTTTATTTTTTTGGTAAATATGTAATTTTTCTCCTTCACTTATGTGTGCTGATGAGACTGCACTGGTGAAATGGCACTACTGATCATGAGGGCACGTCTCCCCTGTTGGCTCGGCTCTCCTGCTGTCAGTGTGAGGGGAGTCAAGAAGATAACCGGTATTTCCTTGTTTACATGTGATCAGCGGTGCTTGGACACCGCTGATCACATGGGTAAAGAGCCACGTCATCGGCCCAGGGACACAGCGCGCCACCAATTTCCACGCACCCCCGCAAGCGCAGCGAGAGTGGGACGACATCTTCCCAGATGAGAGAGCCTCCCTGCTGCTGTCATTTGTCTATACAGTGGGCTGGAGGTGGTTAAAGGAGAAGTCAAGCCTGAGCTCCTTTGGCTTCTCCTATGGGTCACAGGAGTGCAATGCCTTTTGCACTTCTGTGACCTGTTTTCAGCAGAGAGCGGGCTTAAGTCCATTCTCTGCTGACGTCACAGGAATCAGTCAAGGACCCGCATCATCACAACAAGAAAAATCAGGATCCGCCAGGTGCCTGGACAGATACCCATCTCAACCGGCCGCTGAGAGCCTGAGACGGCCGCTCCCCGCCTCTCCACAGTTCAGTGCTCCAGTGAGCAAGTAGGGGGGAGAGCGGAGAGCTGCTGATTGACAGTCAGCAGCTCTCTGCTCGGGGAGCGGTGAACAACAAGCCATCAGCGATGTTCAATCACTTAGTTCTCAGTGCAGAGGCACGGGGGGACAGATGCAGCATCCACCTAGGCAAGTATGAAACTGCAAAAAAAAAAAGAAACAAAAAAACACTTCTCTTTTAAAGTGGTTGTGAAGGCTGAAGGTTTTACACCTTCATGCATTCTATGCTTGAGGCTGGGTTAGCACAGCAGGAGATTGTGACCAGCTCTCTATGGAGCCGGTTCACACATCGCATCGGCCCCGATGCAATTTGCATAGGAGCCCTGTGCGTCTTCTGGTCTGTTTCAAGTCCAAATTCAGCCTGAAGGTAAAAAACCTGTGTGCAGCTCCCCCCACAGCCACCCTAATACTTACCTGAGCTTCCTCTCAACCCAGTGATGTGCACAAGAGCCTTGGCTGTCCTGAGACTCCCTCTCATTGGTCAAAAGGGAGGAGCCAGGAGCGCCGGCACGGGACCTGAGAAGAGGAGGATTGGGGATGCTCTATGCAAAGCTATTACACAGAGCAGTGGAGTATGACATGTTTGGTATTTAAAAAAAAAAAAACCCTGAATCTTTAATACCACTTTCATTTTTAACAACACAATGCTACCACTCCTGTGTGTACAGCACTATGTGGTGCCCTTTGTAATAATAATGGCAGATGTTGACAGATGGATATGAAGCTTTAAAAATGCTGCATAAATACAGCTTAAAAACATGGTATTGATGCACGTGAACGTGCCCTTACAGAGAAAATGGCGTCACCCTCCTGGCTGTGTCATTTTGCAGAGATCTAGAAATCAAGTGGCTGCACATAATTACAAATCTTTTCAAGGAGTAGACAGCACATCCCATATATTAGCCATTTACCTGCAGTTCAGCTTTACAATGCTGCAGATAATTCAAATAATCAATGCCCACCCAAAACTTAATGACTTAAACCATTTGTCATTGAACACTTAAAGAATACTAGTAAGAGCCAATCTAGTGATCTTTATTAGATAATGCAATTTTACTGGATCGTCTGGGCGTTAAAGAGCATAGATGACAAAATGATACACATTTCACATTACAATACAAATGACACATTCATAAATATAGTACCCCAGGTACTACATGGAGCAGAGGGACATCTATTTACAATCAGTTTTCAGTCCTTCTGACATTATTTCCTGTGTCTGTAACAGTCAGGTCCAGATTCCAGCCAAACAGACGCGGAAAGAGTGGTCATGTGATCATCCTGCAGAGGGAAATGGACTCGCTTTCTTTGTGATTTGTTGTATAGACAAGGTTTGGAATTCTCATTTTAAAGCACAGTTGAGCAGCTGACATTCTGGTAACAAGATTTTGGTCATCCAATTACATTGTAAGTCTTACAGCAATAGGGTTATTTTTTTAATCGCAGTAACCTTATATATCGTGGTCTTATTTTCTAGACTTACATCTGACCAGTTTCAATAGTATCCCATCAAATTTACCATTTCACCAAGTTGTTCCTTGGTTAAATGATAGAAACTTCTTAAGGCAGTGCAGGAATCAACTGTGCACCATAATCAAGGACAACAAGCCTTTACAATTTAACAGTTTTAAATAGAACAAAGGGAAATGACTGGAGATTGGTCGCTATGGCTTACTGCACCCTGTCTAATTAAATAGAAGGCCAGACAAACCATTACCAAGTTGTAGTATTAATGTTTTGGGTTTTAGCACAATAGTAATTTCCTTCCAATTAAGACGCTGGTCTTGGGCTAAATTTAAGTATACACATACCAAAAATCATCCAGTTCGGCATGAATCGGCTGACTTTCGGTAGGTGTGTACCACTATCTGACGAAAGGGCATGCTGGTAAGTCAACATTCAGTTAGCGCTTGCACTGATCAATATATTCTGGGGGCAGGTAATGGTGTCCCCATCAAAATACAATAGATCAGCGCGAGAGATTCTCGCATCAACATCACTTGTGCAGAGGCAGGGAATTGTCAGGTTTTTTTAATTCAACTTGCAGGTTGAATAAAAAAAAAAAAAAAAAAAAAAAAAAAAAAAAAAAACTGTGTGCATGTACCAAGCTTAGGATAAACAGGAAAATTTTAACCTCTTGCTACAAACAGATTTAACCACCCACCGCTAGTCACCTTATCAGGCTACAACTACAGAGAAGATTTATAGTTGCTCAATCATGCTACTAAAGCCACTAGCAGTAGTACTCCTTACAGAGAAAGCTACACAAGTAGCATGTAATCGCAAGAATTTCACTTGATTGCACAATCCTCCATTCAAGTGCAACTGATCACTACAAGATGGTACAATAGGTTACTTGTGTAGCTTACTCCAAAGGGCCTCATGCATGTTGGGGATTCAGGCTCGGTTCACACATATGCAAACTGGATGTGGGATTCCACAGCATCCAATTTGCATGACATGCGAGTGTGACCGGCTCTCAAAGGAGTTGGTTGACACGTGTCCAGGGCAGCCAAGGTCTGGATTGAAAAAGCATCCTGTGCGTGTTTGGGTCCAGTTTGGGTGTGAATTCAGGAAAAAATGTGGACCCTAATCGCACCTGAACCGGTGAACAGACACACACCGGATCCTAGGTACGAACTTACAGCCGCACATATGTGAACCCGGCCTAAGGCCCAATGCGTAAGATCCCAGCATTTTGGTATGGCTCGAAGGCACAGGTGCACCCGACCAGCCCCCTATGCCAGCAGCCTTTAACCACTTCAGCTCTAGAAGGTTTTACCCCCTTCATGCAACTTAGCACTACACTTCTTTAACTGGTTATTGCACAGTCATGCAAAGCTGTACCCAAACAAAATGTATATAATTTTTCCTCACACAAATAGATTTTTCTTTTGGTGGTATTTGATCACCACCGGGTTTTAAAAAAAAAAAAAAAAGATCCCCGGAAGGGGCCTGTACGGGCCGCCCGTCCGCAGTACAGCACCTAGTGGTACTAATGTTTAGGGCAGTATGCGTCTAGGGACTAAACGCCCAGAACACAGACACTTGTCCATACTGCCCTAAACCTTAGCAACAAACGAGGCACCTGTCTGTTACACAGCCTCTCAGAGTTTTACAGGTGTGGGTAGTGGGGCTGGATGGTGCACCTGTGCCTTTCGCCCACATGAAAATTTTAGGATCTCATGCATCGGGGCTAAACATCCAGTGTGCATGAGTCCTAAGAGAGATATTTTTTTCCTTTTGTTTATTGATTAATTACTACTCCTGGAGATTAATTAATTCTTATCTCTTGTGTAGCTCTAGCCTGAAGAGGTGACTGCCAGTAAATGGTGGCAGCTGACATAACTTCTATTGACCTTCAGTAGAGATGTTTTACAGACTCCCTAGTGTAGAATAAATGGTTTGTTTATCCTCTCAGGTAGCTGTCCTGGAAGATGTTTAGGAAAAACTAAAGTTAGGCTGGCCATACATAGTGCAAATTTCTTTCCTGCAACCATGGGTTGCAGGAAAGAAATTTGCACGATTTCCCCATCACCAGACAGTGCTGATAGGGGAATCAGCAATTGTCTTCCCCGTCCAGAAGACAGTGATAATCGCAAAAGAATTCGGCAGGCTGGTTCTACTCAAGTTGATCGATCAAATCAACTTGGTAAATTTAGCCTGCCCATTAACGGTTCGAAAATCACGTATGGCCATACACCTATAGATTATCTGCAGATTTTCTATGGTCAGATGGAAAAAGTGGAATAGATTCCTCCATCTACGCTGAACTGTGTGGATGGAAGAATCTCCCACTGGCCCAAGCTTCCATATCTTGCTAGTCGGCCCCGCTGGCTCTCACAATACCTGAACATTCCGATTGGGCGCAGGCATTGTTTAGGTTGAGAGCCAGCAGGGCCGACTAGCAAGATACTGAAGCTTGGCCCAGTGGGAGATTCCTCCATCCACACAGTTTAGCATACATGGAGAAATCTGTTGCACTTTTTCCATATAACCATAGAAAATCTGCAGATAAACTATAGGTGTATTGCCAGCTTAAGTCCTACCTTCAAGAGTCTTCCAAGACAAGCTCTGTATTTCTCCATGGTCTCTTATGGTTTATGCTGGTTTGAGTTGCCTTATTGTTTATCCTTGTCCACACTGGTGACTGTTTTTACTTTAAGACATTGAGGAGAAGGTAGGAGATTTTTTTACTATTTTGAGTTGTGTTTCCTGCTGCAAGTGGAGCCAATCCTCTCTCAGGTAGCAGTCGTGGAAGACTCTAAAGCAATACTAATAATTATAAATGTAGTTACCAGCAACTGTCTAAGGATTATGAAGATCAGAACGCCATTTGAACTAGACTTGCTTTTAAATATTTACTTTTTTTTTTTTTTTAAATGCATTTTGACATGTAATAGAAAAAAAAAATATATAGTAGAGTACTTTCTAAACATTTATCCGATGCATTGTTTTGCTTAATTACCCAAAATGAATAAAACATTAAGACCCCTTTTACACTGGAGGCGTTTTTCAGGAGCTAAAGGGCTAAAAAATAGCGCCTGAAAAACACCTCCCCTGCAGCCCCAGTGCTTTCATACTGGAGCGGTGTGCTTGCAGGACGTTAGAAAAAGTGCCAGCAACTAGCGGTGCTTTACTGTTAACGCGGCTGCGCTGTGAGTGTGAAAGGGGTCTTAGGGGTATGTACGCACTTGTGTGCTTTCGGCAAAAGGACTTTTTTTGCACTGCAGTTTAGAAACTTTAAATATATTCAAGAACTCAAGCTGAACTCCAGGCAGATAATACAAAAACACAATTTGGCCCATTATATGTTAATTTGAAAACATTTTATTTTTAGACAGAATTAAAATTGATGAAATCTGTCCGGAAATCAGCCTCTTGTAGCCTCCTGAACTGCAGCACTCACACTGGAATAAGGAGGGGTACCACCGTAAGCCGCTTAGTGCGGTCAGTCATAACAGAACATACTGACGGGGGGGGAAGAATAATAACAATGTGCATTCTTCTGTCCAATCACAGGCTGGAAGGAGGTGACCAAAATATATTGGTAAACTACAGTAAAGAAATTAGAGAACAATCTGGCCGGAATGCCTAGTAATAAGACAATAACAATTTGTGGTATTTTAATTGTGTATTTAGACATTTGTCTGGAGTTCCACTTAATTTTCCACAGAGCATTTTTATGTATTTTACATATTTCTATACAGTTATTGGATGTGAACCACATGCTTTTACCAGTCTACATTAAACCATGATGGTCACAGCAAAACATTTGCCCCAAAAGGTATTTAGTTAGTAGATACCACATTTGTGTGTATGTACCCTTACTTAAGTACTAACAGTAATACAGATGGTTCCCTTGTTGACCTCCCTCTGAAAATGCTAATTTTCTGGCGGTTTCTGATTTCAATACTTTCTAAGACCACTAGTATGGAAGAAGCATGCACATTAGAAATTTCAAAAGTACCAAAAGCAATTGGCTTACCACGACAGCCAGGAAACTAGCATTTTTAGACACAGATCAACAATGGCAAATTATACTTCCTCAGCAAAGGTTTCCTTTAAGCAAAGATATAATCTTAGGTGACACAATTGCTTTGCTGTGGCTTTTATTGCTGAAGTGAAGTTATCAGCATTTCCTTATCTAGTATGAAAACTGCTTGGGCTCCATAGATCTTTAAAGTTGGTTGTAACAGACAGCGCTGCATTTAAAAAAAAAAAAAAAAAATATCCAAAAAGTTACAAACAGTCCCAGACAGGAAAGGCAGACATTGTGTATTTTCAGATTCTGTAGAGGTTATAAGATGCCTTTTACCCTCCTTGCAAGTCAAAGCCCTTTAGAGTGTCTAATCCTGTATATTACAATTATAATCTTTCCACTTTGAATGGTACTTACCTATATGGCATTAATGACGCATGTTGCTATTCGCTCCTACCAAAAATGCTAGCTGTCTGGCTGCAATGTCAAATTGCTATGACTAAGTCACCAAACAAGTATGCAGATTAGTTCTGACATCACAGAACCGAATGGTAACTCAATCAAAGCCAGACAGATACAATTTTTAGAAGGAGGCTGGAAACGACAGCTTACATGCCTGATTTAGTGCAGGAAGCCATACGGGTGTACTGCACATTACAGTCACCTGCCACAGCTGGTGCTCCCCATCTATAACCAGATGCCCCTACTGTCCTACTCCTCGAAGTGGGGTTATATTCCTGCACTGCATTTCTATGAAGGTTGACTAAGTGCTGCTTGTGTGGCCCGATTCCATAGCAGTGTCAGGTCACCAAAGTCCTTATGGATTTCTTTAAGACAGAATTTTCTTTTAAGGCCCAATTGGTGTCTTACAAACTTTTATAGCCCTGTACCCCATGCGTTATGGTTTGTGACTGATTTATCTTTGCAAAAGCCTTAAAACACCTTTATCTCTAGGTGAAAATGCAAACTCCTGCCCTAATATTGCAATGCTCTATACCAGTGGTCTCCAAATTGCAGCCCAGGTGCCAGAAGTGGCCCTTTGCTTGCTTTTGTTCAGCCCTTGGGGCACTTTTTCATCCACTGATTCCAACAGTGGGGCATAATTTCCCCCAGTGAAATCAATGAAGGGGCACAATCCCTCCCAACAACACCAATGATGGGGTCTAACTTCTCCCAATGATGCCAACAATGAGGCCCAAATTCCTCCCAAAGAAACCAGCAATGGGGCCCAATGACACCAAACATGGGGCATTGTTTTTTCCCTCCGATATCAGTACCTTTTCTATGCCCAATGTCCTTGTTTCAAAAGTGTGGAGACCCCTGCTCTATACTAAGTAATAGGGCACACCCATCTGCACAAGTCTCTTTACACAGTTTTGCAGGGAAGGGGAGAGGGTGTTTTTGATCCCTAATGTTACGGAGCGCACTGGATCTAACTTAGGTGTGTATTCTACCGCACAGTCCTAATTAGATGCCATGCACAACTGCTGTAACAAGAATTTGGAAGCAAGACTAGGAAAACTGAGGTTTTTGTTTACAATCTCTATCGCACTATGTCTATCCTGGTGACTTCAAGTGGGCTTTAAAGAAAACCTGTAACAGAAATGTGTTCGCCATCACGGACAATGCTAGTAGCTTGGTTGTCATGATGGTGCAGTGCTTTCTAAGCAATTAATCTAGGACATGTATGCAGAGAAAGAATTTGAACTAACCTAATCTTTATACTTGTTCCAGTTCAGTGACTCAAAGCAGCAAAGCCAAACGTCAGCATACCAGCCTGGCAACTAGCATTTTTGCAAGTCAGCAAGCTCACGGTTATTTTTTCCTTTTTTTACACAATAATTATGAGTTTTGAGAGTTGGGTAAAACTCCTTTTATGTAAAACATGCAAATAAATATCTATAGACATTTTTTTTGTGTGTCTCCAGTGCTCTTCGCGCATTTAGTCCATTTCAATTTACAAAGTTACCAGTAACCCGTTCTCTGCCCTTTGTCTGGCTGGTGTAACAGTGACCCACTTATTCTGTAAGGTATATATTACATTTCTACGGACAATGGTGCAAGCAGCAATTGATATATACATACACATCTATAAATAAAATGTTCCATTTAAAAAAAAAAAAAAACTAGTTACACTAATTTAAAAATCTATCTTCTTCTTTTACCCTTTTAGGAAAGTAAAAAGTTCAACCTGTATTCAAAACACAAACAAGCCGGCTTTATAAGTTTTAGAGTGTCTCAGTGCGTCTTCGATGAAAGGCGTTCTAGCTAGTCGCTCTGCATGAACCTTAATGAGCCAAGTCAGTGTGACTAGCACTCAAACCTCTCGAGTCTGTTAGACAATTATTTCGTTCCTGTGAGAAGAAAGGGAGAAGGTGGAAAAAAGGAAATCATTACTAGTATTGAAACAGGATTTATATAGCGCTAGCATACCTTTTCCTTTCATAAAAGTTAAACTCTGGTGTTATGTATTGTATTAGAGCATGTGAACTGTGGACATAAATCGTAGAATAGTCACTAAGTGCCGTTGGGAGGGGAACAGTGCTGTTATTTCAATTTTAGGCTGGTCATTAAGGAGAGTGCTGTCTAGTGGCCATCCAGTGAGAAAGCCGGGCCCATGGATGAAGCAGCATCTGAGGCTGAATACACAGGCCCGTTGTGCGGCTTTGTCTGGATGACCAACAATAAGGGGGCCCTGGCCTCTAAGGACAAGATGGTGTGCCACATGTCCACTAAGTGAACTCTTCCAGCAGACATGTCTACTTTGGTTTCACTTTCCTGTTCCTTCATCCTATGGGTAGGTGTTTTTGTGTGACAATATTCAGGCAAGAGGTTCCAAGACCAAAAAGGCCTCACGTGAGAGAGAGGCCTTCCCTAACTACGGTTAAGAGGTGTGCTCTTGAATGAAAATCCCACGATTTATGTTCATGTTTTCCTCATTTGACTGCAATAAGTGAGCCATATGTTCACACGACAGCCTCTTTAAATATTTCTGTCAATGCCACAGTTCCTTCAATTCTACACCAATTTCAAACTCAGATTTGTGCTCTAGCTTTATGTATTATCTTTGCAACAGGTTCTGATCACCATGGTTTTTCTACAATCATCTCCACATCTTTTTGCAAGATTCCATTTGAAGGTCAAAAGTAATAGTCATTAGCTAAGCTTCACCAACTGCCATTGCACTGTCCAACAAAAGTCCCCTTAGCAGAACTAAACAATACCGTTTCCCAAAACAGTTAAATTCAAAGCATGCCGTCAATAACTAACATTTGCTTTAGCCTTCAACCAAACTGTCAAGCCATCAAATGGCCGGTGTTGTAACTAATCACATATCTGTGGCAACTGCAAATCAAATAAAGGATAAGATGGTAGCTTCCTTGGCGGTAAAGTTTAGGTGGGTTTAGTTTCACTTTAAAAAGATTGTGTCTCTAATTCAAGAGTGGAATGGCTAAGCCTTGCCAACTACCCTTATATTCTCCAGCAAAAGAGCCCTTTCTGGCCACTGAGGTAGTCTCTGGAAGGGCGGTTGGCAGGGCTTAGATCTGAAGTCAGGGAAAGTAGGATCCCCAGTAAAGGGAGCACAGGTTTTTTTTCTGAATAAAAGTCACCTCAAGGCAAGTGTCTGCCTATAGGCAGAATGTTTACGTCTAAAAACTCAGAGTGGAAAATATGGCTCACTTTAAGCAGGACTAAACCCTACTATCCTTCAGAGCCCCAGTGCCAAACTTGCAGCTCACTGGCCCTCTGTGGCAGTGTGTTGAGCACCAGGGCTCTATATGATAGTAGGGTTTAGTCCCACTTGAGGTGGCAGTGGGGTGTCAGGCCCTGAAACACTGAAAAAGACTGTACCATGGACGGTTATCTCCACCCCACAGTACAAGTGAAGTCCTGGCCTTGGGAGCAGGAGAGTGGCATGGAGGAATGTGATGGGTACGTGATAATATATGGGGTTACCTCTCACTGCCACTGACTACCAGCAAAGGTGGGAGCTTAATTTAACTGCCATAACCACTAATGCGGGGTGGGGTGTTAACCTTCACTGACCACCAATGCAGGGTAGGGTAAATTTCACTGCCAGTGACCACCAAATTTAATAGCACTGACACCAATGAGACTATTCTTACATTCACTGACACCAGTGCTGGGGGTTATTATTGCATCCATGGATACCAATGCTGGGGATTGTTGCGTCAATTGATAATAGTGCTGGAGGTTATTGCATTCACCGACACCAATGCTGGGAGCTATTATTGCGTCCGCCGACACCAGTGCTGGGGGCTATTTTTGCATTCACTGACACCAGTGCTGGGGGCTAATTTTTCATTTACTGACACCAATGCTGGGGGGCTATTATTCTGGTCACTGGCACCAATTCTAGGGGCTATTATTGCATTCTCTGACAAATGCTGAGGGTATTTTACTCCAAGATCATCCATGTGCATTGCGATACACTGCAAAAAATAAGACCGGATCAAAAATGCACTGTTATTGTGCAGCCCTCTGGTGGTATCTTGAGGTACTCTATAAATTTCCAATTGACCACCACTGCTTTAGAGCGAAGGAAGCTGTCAGTTTAACCTTTGTTTGGGCTCCAGTTGCTTTGGTGCTGGCACATGTGATCAGTTATGACACCAACTATTAAATGGCTCGATAGTTTCATTGAGAGCACAAGCAACTGTGACAGTTATCATTCATGGCGTGCCTTGAATGTACACGGTTTGCAAAACCGTTAAAGTGATGGGTTTAGTTTCGCTAAAAGATTTAAAAATTCCTCTGCAATAGCAAAAGTCTGGAGGAAGTTTAGACCAAACAACTTATTGTTTCCAGTCAATGAAATTGGCAGTATTGGCCTTATGCATGGAAATTGCTAATTCTATGGGTTCAGCTACCCATAACAATCGGTCTCTCAGACTCAAACCATTGATGGAACATAAAATTACAAACTTGTTTGTACAACACCAGTTAGATGTTACACAGAAAATAAGGGGCAGTGTTATGACAGGGACAATATTAGCTGAATAAGAATGTTTTACTTTCTTCTCAAAAGGGACCATTCAACTGCATACAATATGAGGCTTAATCAACAAGTGCTGGGAATGTGTGCAAGTTATTCAACCAACCTGAATTAGATGCTATCGCCAGATCAGTGCAAGGAGCATTCTGATCGGTTGCTGTAGGTAACTTAGTGCTTTATTAAAATAACCTCTATGGCTTTTTTTTTTGCCACTGGTATATGAAATTTATTAGAAACTTGTGTCACCTTAAACTAGCAGTGTCCTACATAACAGAAAAAAATTGAATTAGCCATATTTTTAAAGCTGAAGTTTAGGTATGCATATTTTTGCATAGTTACATTGGTCCAGCTTGATGTAAATATACATGTTCCATACCTGGTCAATCCCTATGGAACCTGGAAATCACTGTAGTAGCATCACTGCTACAATGATTGCTGCTAACTTCTGGGTCCCGTACCAAGTAGCTGCTTAGTGAATGCAGGGGTTCACATGCTCAGCATGGATGCTATTTAGAGAGAGTACCTCATCCAATCAGAGATCGTTTTGCATTGATGGGGAAAATGCAAAGGTTTCTCTGAATGGTGTTCATAGCGAGTGAGTGCCCTCCTGTATTCACTAAGCAGCAGTGCAGCTGTTCAGCAAATGACCTAGAAGCTAGTGGAGATCACTGGGGTAGTGGTGGCTATAGAGCGATTTCCAGATGCCACAGGAATCATCCAGGTATGGCACATACATGCTTACATTGGTCACAGATGGATCAATGGAACTATGCAAAAATACTGATACCTAAAGTTCAGCGTTAAACCGTTAGATATTGAAAGATTTGCATTTACACATTGCAGCTTTATTATAGGTTAAAAATATAATATTATATAATAAAAACCTTAAATTAATTTTGTGTCAGTAATATTATGTATATTTTTAGATTTCAAAACTTTTTAGAGTTTTTTGATAGAGTGGGAAATAGTTTTTTTGTATTGTAGTCTGCGCTTACCATTGGAGAGATTCCTCTCACTTTCAGTATGTAACCAGGACAGGAGGGGGTACGGAAAGTCTCCCCAACAAAGACAGACAAATCAAGCTCTTAGGGAAAACAGGTGTGTTGGCGCATGTGCCATGACGAAGGACATGTCTTTTTAATAAAACAATACCATTTTTTGGATGTCATCCTGAGTGCCGACCATCTCTTTCCCAATTCAAGCGCTTAGTTTAGTAAAAGTGGAAAATAGTTTTAACTTTTGTTGAACATTTACTAGCATCCTTTACCCCATGGGGGATATACACCCCCCCCCCCCCCCATTTCCTGACCAAAGGTCACACAAATGTGAAAAAAACTGGCAAAGACAGCATTAAAAACTTGAAATTTTCTATCTCTTCCCTCTCCATCTAAAACAGAACCATTTGGACTGGAATTCCACATTGAAATCTTAGTTGACCAGTTTGTTAATACATGAAGGCCTTTATTAAAGCGAAATCTAGCCATGTGTCAGAAACTACCCATCTCAGGTCTGACTGCATCAAACTGATGAAACGGGTTACGATACACTTGTATGATCTTTATATATGTAAAAACAAAGCATTTATACTTCAACAAAACAGAAGTAGAATACGTGACAAGGTGTGCACATTAAAAAGGATAGGACAATGCCAAGTTATGTTAGCAACATTTAGAAAGCCAGGTCTGGCACAAGGTTAGGTAAAAGTGAGTTAAGTGTGTCAGTTAATACACAATGAACAGACATAACAGACAGAATGAAAACACAATCTATCACTAATCTGAGATCTACATATCTAAAATGTTTTAATTCTGCAGTAGGTCTACTCTTGACAGCTGGCAGGGACTGTCTTTTTAAGATAAAATGAAAAATGTATCTTTGGAGGGTAACTGCTAACTTTATGATGGCACCTCGGGATCAGAAAAAGGCCCATCACAGTACAATGTGTGGTTGTACCTGGCTCAGTTCTTAAAATTTGAATTTCTCAAGCTTCTTGCAGCACCAGAACTTGAAGAATGTTTCCAAACAGGGACACTTGGAATGTGTATTGTCTCCCTATGATTGTATGGGTTTCCTCTAAGTGCTGGACTTCATATTAAAGTGGAAGTAAACCCTCCTATTGTTTTCAGCCAAGGAAGCTGCCATCTTTGCCTCTGTTTAATCTACAACTGCCATGATGCTGCACATGTGATCAGTTATGACACCAGCCGTTGGATGGTTTGACAGTTTGATTGAGAGCACAACCAATGAGAGTGGTACATTTTCAGCATGCGCCGGAAATGAAACAGTTTTTTGAAGCTGGTAAATGGATGGGTTTACTTCCGCTTTAAGTTGCTTTGAGGGTGGGGCTAATTTATATATAACATTTTATAAGTTACAAAAGTCAGATGTTCAAGGTTTTTTTTTCAAGGCAACAAGCAAAATATTAAAGCTGAATGCCAGGCACAAAAACATTAATTCAAATAGGTTTAAAAGTGGTTGTAAACATCAGTCATGAAATCTGAACGAAGCCCATCTGTAGTATTTACTTATCTCTCTAAGGCCCCATTCACACCTGAGCTTAGCGTTTTCAGGCAGAAAGTTGCGCGATTTTACCGCAAATTTTTGCCACAGTTTTTACCGCGACTGATGACGCAATTTTGTACAGGTCAATGTAAAAAGCAGAAACATGCCCAAATCTGCCTAGAAATAAAAAGTTCCAGAACTTGTTTGAGCTTCAGGCGTTTTGGAGCTTCTGGCTTCAGACGTTTTGGAGTGGAGATGTGAACCATCTCCATAGAGAATAATTGATTTTTTTTTTTACCCTCCAGTGTTTTGTAGTTTCAGGCTTCAAGCTACAAAATGCTCAGGTGTGAATGGGGCCTTAGTGCCGAGATAAATTTGTGACCGGGAGGAGAGCTCAGAACACAGCTCTGTTCCTGTGTCATGCGGGTCTAACTGCAGCTCTCCACAATCTCCTCTGTGATGCTGACAGATGGAGTAGGATTTTATCTCAATTCTGCACTTTTAAAAGAAATGTACGGAAGAGAGGACTGCAGATAAACAAGTAAAACTTATGTAGGAGGATTTGTTTCATCTCTGTCACCTGAGGCTGTTCATTTTGTTGGGTATATGAGAGGGTTTAATAGCCACAAAGATTATATATCCAGTTTTGTGCATGTTAAATGCCTTTTCAAACCCAGATATTAGCAGTGGTGACATCATTACTGTGCTGTACATAGAGTAGGGCTGTGGGAGGGGAGGGACCCAGCAGGCCCACCCACTACAGACTGCCTGCAGAAAACTACAGGAGGGTAGTGAACATAAGACCCATCAGCCTGCACAAGGACTGAGAGCAACAGTGACTGGTCTTGATAGCAGATTGACACAAAGGGAAGTTTTACACTGGATTTCTGCACAGATCTAGAAAAATAAACAAAGCAAACCAAGATTAAGGCTCCTTTTACACATGCTGTGGCCGCGGGTCACATCATGGGGTCTGGTGCATCACTGTTCACCGATTTAGGTCTGAATTTTTGCCTGAATCAGACCAGAAGATGCACGGGACACTTTCCAAATGAGGACCGCGGCCGCCCCGGAGCAGTGCGAACCGGCTCCATTGAGAGCCAGGCACATTCGCATGTCATGCGAATCAGATGTGGGGAATTCCGCATCCAGTTCACATATATGTGAACCCGGCCCCAAAAATCAACATGACGTTTGTATTTGAAGAAACCATATTTACTTCCCAGAGTTGTTCTTTAGCACTTCCCCGGGGTGCATATATACGGTAGTGTGGATAATCTACCTACAGCACACATAATAAAAGCTGAAATCTGGCCTAAAAACAACAGCCGTGTGTATTCCTAAATGAATTTAGTATTTTGCACAAAATTTGTGCCGTTATCCAGATTAAAGTGATTGTAAAGTCTCGCTTAAAAAAAAAATAAAATAAAAAATAACAAACATGTTATACTTACCTCCTCTGTGCAGTGATTTTGCACAGAGCAGCCCAGATCCTCCTCTTCTCGGGTCCCTCTTTGCTGCTCCTGGCCCCTCCCTCCTGTCAAGTGCCCTTACATTAAGCAGCTTACTATAGGGGCACCTGAGTTGAACTGCAGCCCAGTGTCCATTCAGACACAGAGCGGCCGTTCGGTCCACCCCCCCCCCCCCCCCCCCCCTTCAGATTGGCTAACTGATTTTCATTGACAGCCGTGGGAGCCAGTGGCGCCGCTGCAGTGTCTCAGCCAATGAGGAGGGAGAGTCTTGGATGGCTGAGGGACATCGCTGGACAGAGATGGGGCTCAGGTAAGTATTCGGGGGTGCTGAGGAGGCTGCTACACACAGGAGACTATAGAATGCATTAAGATAAAAACCTTCTGCCTTTACATCTCCTTTAAAAGAATTCCTATAACTTGTCAGTCACGGCTGCTCTCTCCCCTTGTGCAGGGTGACTGGTCTTGTATGCACCCACCTATGTAGTTTTCTGCAGGCAGAAAGCAATGTGGAGTACTGACATGATGTCACTGCTACTTTTACAAGGTAGTATCTGAGTAAGCAAAGATATTCAGTGTATACAAACTGAATTTATGGAATATGTAATAAAAGAATAGTAATTTATGTGCCTGGAATTCAGGTTTAATAAGGTATAACCAAAGTACTTCCGAAAATACAGCTGTTAGCTCTATTTAAATAAAAAAGTAGATTTTTATTTTTTTTTTTGTATTTTTAAGTATTTTGTATGCACACAATGAATTTCCATGTTAAGAAATATCTTTAAAAAAAGTTTGTCTGCATTCTAGTTTTAAAAATAGGTAACTGTATAAATGTCATTCTGTGTATATAAATGTGCAATGATCCTTTTCTGATAAGGTTGTATACCCCTGTGTGAGAAATTGGCACCGACTTCATTCCTGTCCTTTGACTAATACAGTGACGTCTACATTGCTACACACATACTAGTACTAAATGAAGATGTAAGAAGATGATGGGGCATCTTACTTGCAGATGGTCCTCAGCAGCCTTGCCACCCGTGTTAAGAACATTCAGAGAACTGGCACGCTTCATGCTGCAACCAGGACAGTGGACATGCAAGGACAAACCAACCAATGAGAATCACAGCAATCAATACAAGACATACTCCTCCTCCTAAGCACAGTTCTGTTCCATCAGTGCTGGTCTCCGAAGAATTTGCAACTTTCCAGTAGAATGGTGTGTTAACCGTGAAAACGGCAACATTCCATCAATAAAGTGGACTCATTTGGCCTAAACCTTTAAGGGAAACCTAACGTGTAATGAAGCTTTCATTTCATTTGCCAATATGGTAGGGGCCATCTCTACTTTAATAATAATAAAATGATTCCTCCATTGGGCCATTCAACAAAAGAAAGTTAATAGGCAAGTGATCTATTAATTTGTGGGAAAATATAGACATTGAATTGATAAGTCCACTCAAAACTAGAGCTGCACGATTCTGGAAAAAAATGAGAATCATGATTTTTTTTTTTTGTTTAGAATAAAGATCACAATTCTCGGTGCATCATCATCTTTCACACTATTCAAAAAAATTGGGCTAACTTTGCTGTTTAGTTTTTTCTATTAATTTAAGTGTATTTTTTAGCTAAAAATTGAAAGATTGCTGCGCAAATGCAGTGTGCCATAAAATATTGCAACAACCGCCATTTTATTCTCTAGGGCAGTGATGGCGAACCTTGGCACCACAGATGTTTTGGAAATACATTTCCCATGATGCTCCACTACACTGCAGAGTGCATGAGCATCATGGGAAATGTAGTTCCAAAACATCTGGGGTGCCAAGGTTCGCCATCACTGCTCTAGGGTCTCTGATTATATTAGATAGATAGATCGATATAGATAGAATATATATCTCTATATAGAGATATATATACACATACATACATACACACACATCTATCTCTATATATAAATGTTTGGGGGTTCCACTTAATTTTCTGCCAAAAAATACAGATTTTAAATTGTAAGCAACAAGTGTCAGAAAAAGGCTTAGGCTAAGTGGTTAAACTGACCTCATTTACAGACCAAAATTCATCCCTTTGATCTAAAAGAACCAAATGTTACATTGTTTATAGATATCTCTTAGTGCTGAGAAATGTTGATAAACATTTACCGCAAGCTTTTTTTTTTTGGACAGCTATGAGTGAGCAGAGAACGGCTCTTATGTGGTTTACATAGAATCGTGGAAATGCCAGATAAGGATCATGAGGAAGGTTCAATCGATATCGCGATTTTTTTAACAATTAATCGTGCAGCTCTACCCAAAACCTATACAATTCTTAAATTAATGGTTATACGAAATAATCTTCTATCCATTGAAGACTTTGCTCACACATCAACTGTCAGCTTTGAGTAGACTTTCCAATTCATTTTTATGGTGACAAGTCCACTTTATGCATCTATCCTAGACTGACTGCATTCTTAAGGAGATGTAGAGATGACGGTGGCACAGAGCACAATACTCAATAGCAATGACAACTCTCACAAATGGTGATCTATGGATTGCTACACATAGCCATCATTTTGACTGCAAATGAATGTCCTCTTAAAGGGTATTTAAACTTATATTTTATGGGTGATGAAGAGCAGCTAAATGTGTTCACAGATTTTCACTACATGCTTTCAGTTCACTGAATGAAGATCACACAGTACATGGATGCACCTGAAATTTTCACATTACGCTCGGACCTTATTACACTTCATTTTATGCCACAGAAGTCCGAGCTGAACTAGACCTTGTAATGTCCCAGCTATTACCAGTGAGCTGATCTAGTATGCAGCCTATTAATACACTAGAATCCCATGACATATTGGTTCACAAAATGGCATTCCACTGTAGATGAATTCAGACTTTCTGGCTGCAATAAGGTTACTAATCCCTGCTCTTTGACTTAACCCCTTTGCGCCGGCGCATCCAAAACTTCTTAAAGGGGCAGTGTTTATGATCACGTGACCGCCACAATTGGCTGTCACAGCAATCACATGATCTGAAAGCTCCGGACCTCAAGAAGCGATCAGGAGCTTTCCGTTAGCCACCGGTAACTGTGCCAGGCATGCCCAACCGCCGAGAGGCCGCATATTTGCGTATGCTCGGCACCTAGGGCTTAAATTCTCATGAAACCCATCCAACAATATATCAATTTTTAAATTTTTTAAAATTGGTAAGCATAGCCATCTTCAGAGCAAAAAGACCACTGTTCTGAGTGATCGTCATAAAAAGTAAATCTGTAAGGCTAGAAATATGGAAACAAGTATTGCCGACTTGTTTTTAAAAGTGCAGGCTCCAGGGTTGTCATCCTGATCCTTACTTCACTACCTTATGGGTCAATTATTTGAAACAAGCACACAGCCAGTAGATTCTGGAAAGTTTGAACCTCCATTCTGAATGTTTGTTCCAGCTTAACAAACCACTAGGTAGTGAAGACAGCATCATAACAGCCCCAGAGCCTACACCTTTAAAAAGCAATTTACAAATGGCAACTTCCACATTCATCTGGAGTAACAGGCAATACACCACTGTCAGCTCTACAACTCCCCTTCCTAGATCTTTTTAACTAGCTGGAAAAGTTTGATTTCCCTGAGCATTCAACCAAATGTAAAGCAATCAGTAGACATCACAACACAAAAAGCAATAGAAAAATGACAAATATTAAACTGGTGAAGAGCACTGGGTTCTCATCCACTGCTCCCTGGGCTCACAGACTGTCAGGTGCATTACATGAGCAGCATTTAGGAAATGGCTTGACCAATCAGAAGTCCTCCCTGAACATAACAATTATGCAATGAAAGAAAGGAGTGGACAAAAGGTTTAAGAGCACAATTTAATCAATAGTTACTTGACTCTGTATCGGACTCTGTATTAAATGTCAAAAGTTCCGGACTCGACTCTGCGACTACAGTACTGTGCAAAAGTCTTAGGTTGGTGTGAAAACAAATGCTATAAAATTTATAAATCTTTCAGAAATAGAAGTTAATAGTTTATTTTCTATCAACAAAATGGAAAGTAAATAAAACGAAAGAAATCCAAATAAAATCAAAATATGGTTTGACCACCCTGTGCCTTCAAATCAGTCCAAAGCACCTGCTGCCATTTTTATGCACCCCAGTTTCTATGTTTTTTGTGAATAGTTGAGTCGCTTAGCCTCGTTTCCATGTACTATGCATGAAAAAAGGAACTGGGGTGCAGAAAAATGGCAAGTGCTCTGGACTGATGAGTCAAAAATTGGATTATTTGGCTGTAGCAACAGGAAGTTTGTTCACCAAGGGCTAGAGAGCGGTACAATGAATGTCTGCAGACAACAGTGAAGCATGGTGGAGGTTCCTTGCCAGTTTGGGGCTGGATTTCTGCAAATGGAGTCAGAGATTTAGTCAGGATCAGTGGTGTCTTCATAGCTGAGAAATAAAAGGCAGATACTTGCCATCAGGGAGGAGTGCGATTGGCCCCAAATTTATTTTGCAGCAGGACAACGACCGCAAACATGCAGCCAATTTCATGAACCACTTCCTGCCCGCCATATAGCAAAATGATGGCCGGAAATTGGTTGTATTATCCTGACTGGACGCCACATGATGTTCAGCAGAATAAGCTGATAGCGAGTGCCCGCGGAGGCGTGCAATGATCGGTGGTGTGTCAGTCTGACACACCGCATCTCCAATCTAGGTAAAGAGGCTAAGACGTAGGCCCTTTACCATGTCATCAGCTGTGTCCAATCCCAGCTGATCACATGGTAACCAGGAAGTGCCGTTTATCGGCTTTTCCTCTATTCGCGCTGACAGCCACGAGTAGAGAAGATCTGATCAGCTGCCCTCCTGACAGGGGGTCCTCTCTGATAATCAGCGCATTGATTATCAGTGCAGACCCATCGAGGATGCCCACTGGAGACCACCAGGGATGCCAATCTGTGCCTCCTGATATCAGTGCCCCCTATGAGTGCCCATCAGTGCTGCATATTAGTGCCACCTCATCAGTGCCCATCACTGCAGCCTCAACAGTGAAGGAGAAAACGTACTTATTTACAAAGTTTTGCAACAGAAACTAAGAAAAAAAAAAAAAAACTTTAAAATTTTCGGTCTTTTATTTGTAGCACAAAAAATAAAAACCCCAGTGGTGATCAAATACCAAAAGAAAGCTATTTGTGGGGGAAAAAAAAAGATACAAATTTTGTTTGGGTACAGTGTTGCATGACCACGCAATTGTCATTCAAAATGCGACAGCGCTAAAAGCTGAAAATTTGCCCTGGGCAGCAAGGGGGTGAAAGTGAGCCCTGATCTCAATATCACTGAGTCTGTCCGAGATTACATAAAGAGGCTGAAGATTTTGAGGCAGCCTACATCCACCGAAGACCTGTGGTTAGTCCTTCTACCTGCCGAGTTCCTTCAAAAACAGCGTGTAAGTACACCTAGAAGAATTTAAGAACTGATGCTGTTTTGAAGGCAAAGGGTGGTCACACCAAATATTAATTAGATTTGGATTTCTCTTCCGTTTTTCCATTTTGTTAATTGGTAAAAACAAAACTATTAACACTTCAATTTCTAAAAGCATTCTTAAATTTACAGCATTTTTTCACACCTACCTAAAACATTTGCTCAGTACTGTAGCTGTACCAAAATAGATTGAATGCTAGGGAGGTCCTATGCCAGAAAAAAAGTCATAAGGGTGGCACTGACCTGACCTCACACATAATTACATTTTAAATGTTTCGTTTTTTTAATGCTTATTTAACATTTTTAATAGATATGCATGATGAAAAAAAATTAAAAGTTAGAACTGCCTTTTGTGTCTACTTGTTTCAAGTCACTGACTAAAAAGAATTGACCCAAGAAGGCCAGCATCACACCTAATTAACCAAGATTTTTTATATTATTTTTTATTTTTATTTTTTTTTTAGGAGGGTATAGCAATGTCAGCCTCCATGTTTCTCTCATAAAAGATTTCCTGAGAGCAGCAATAACGCATACAATTTTATGGAGGAGTTAAACCATGAACATATGCTTAAGTGGAAGAGAATTGAAAAGGGAACTCACTAGAATGCTTTCTCATATCTCCAAACCCAAGGCCAATTGCACCATACAAAGGGCAGTACATGTACTTCCCAGCTGAGTCCAGTTACAGTAAAGCGGCATGAGGAGTTCTTGTTGGACAAGTCTAACTTCAGTGTCTATCCTTTGTAAATACAGCACAGCAGGTGAGCCCAAGGACTAGGATTTGCTATACATATTTATGCAGCCTGTGATCTGGTTAATCATTAGCTGGAAGCAGGCAGAACATACACATAGCGCATATTCACATCAACAGTAGGAATGAGAGCAAGGACCATGCATACTGATGGCCTGTGTGTACAATCATTTGAACAGACACATTCAGCATTTGACCTGGCAGAAATAACATTGATCAAAACAGACATGTGTTTTTTGACAATATAAATAAAAATTAAAAGTCAAACAAAGAACGTAAATTGTGGTAAAACATAGGACATTTATTCATCAACATTCAACAAGAAATCCAAAAAAATAACGGAAGATTTCATACGAATTTCTCTTCATATTAGATTTTGTCCAGCAAATAGTTAATCAATGCAAAATATTTGTTCTACAGAGTGACTTTTAAAAGCAGAATTAATTTACCCATTTTTCTCTTGAAGAGTAGCTAAATTTTGTGACAAAACTGATTATTATTTGGTTACCACACAGAGGAACTTTCAGATTAAATCAGCTAAATATATCCCAGACACATCAAAACAAATGTTGTGCAAAGCCTTATGCCGCGTACACACAGGCGGACTTTCGCACGAACGGACTTGCCCACACACGATCACACAAAAGTCCGACGGATTCGTACGTGATGACGTACGACCGGACTAAAATAAGGAAGTTGGTAGCCAATAGCTGCCCTAGCGTGGGTTTTAGTCCATCGGACTGGCATACAGACGAGTGGACTTTGACCGGACTCGAGTCCGTCAGAAAGATTTGAAACATGTTCTAAAACTAAAGTCCGTCAGATTTTTTACCGAAAAAGTCCGCTGCAGATCCGATGGAGCCCACACGTAGTCGGATTGTCCGCCGGACCAGTCCGGTCGAAAAGTTCGCTCGTGTGTACGCGGTATGAGAGTAATAATAAAGAAAAATGTCACCTGCCAGCATGTTGTAGACAAGGATATTTGCTCTGTGTGTGGAAGCAGTGATCTCTCTGCACAGGTCTATCACCATAAAGGGGAAGTCTGAGTTAGGGCGCTACAATTAGCAAAGCTCATGATTCCTGCTGATTATAGAGCTCTAGTTGTGCTTTAGTAGGGGCCATGGAAGGCCTCTGCAGAAAGGCCACTGCTTGCCTACAGAGAGCAAGGGTCCTTCTTTCCAGTATGCTGACAGGGAAGAGGCTTTCTGCTCATGCAGTAGTTCCTTTATAAAGAAAAATACTGTAAGACGCTGCATGTCTTATTTTAATGCACCTAAAATCTATTTATAATGAAAATTTAGATGGGCTTTAAATTAAACCTTTCCAGAGACAAACAAGGATACTGCCATTGATGATTATCATCCTGCTAATGCTTGTCACCTGTCTTTAATTCTGCCCCTTCCTGACTCCTGGATTCAATAATCAGACACTAAACCAAAATACGTATGTAGAGACTTCTGATCCTGATCAGTATATGAGTTTTGGTATGTAGCATTTCAATCGTTCAGAAAATTGTGCTGTATATCTCTTTGGAAAAAGCTTTAAAACAAGCCCTCACTGATCTCCATAGCTACTTGTACGGTGAAATAATTTCTCAAAGATCCCCACAGATTACAACAAAGTCTAACAGCTTAGAAACACCTGCTGTACGTTTACATTAGAGAACTGACAGACTGCCAAGATTCTTTAGTAACAAAAAGTAATAGGATAAGAGCTAAAATTTTAGTGCCTCGGTTGTGAACTTTGAAGAATAATTTTTCCACAATTCCTATGGATACAGAGTTGAATGGAAGCTTGATTTAAAGTGCTTTTACTGATAGTTCAAAATTTGTAATACTTTAGTTCGTATAGTATAGGCACAGGTTTACTTGAACAGATCCATGCTGGGTAAAAAAACACAACGTTTTTTGACTGGCATGGAGTATTTCTTTAGAAGAACCAAACATGGTGGCAGATCAGCATGTAGGTGGCAAGTAAAACCCAGACAAAAAAAAAAAAAAATACATATCACAGGTCAAAATATTTAAGGCTTGACCCAAGATTTGCCTAGTTTTTTATCAAAGCGTCAAAAAATTAAAATCGGAACAGGATCTGCTTTGGAAACCCACAGAAACCAATGAAGCCAT
The DNA here is from genome assembly GCA_037952925.1 of Lithobates clamitans. Lineage (NCBI taxonomy): Eukaryota > Metazoa > Chordata > Amphibia > Anura > Ranidae > Lithobates > Lithobates clamitans. Next base: position 11,960 of record JBBGZY010003482.1, on the reverse strand, counting down.
GATGGAGCAGAAAAAAAAACAACTGCAGAAATCTGGTTCTGCCAACGGGGTTCCAATAAAGGACTACTAGTGATCCTAGAGGGTGGTGAGGTCTTGCTGCTTAAAATTACTACCTCAATAATGAGATAAAAAAAGGAAGACTATAACTTCAGCCAAACCAATCCCTGGGAGCAGCTGAAATCAGTGAAGTAGACACCCTTACCCCAGTGATCTCCACTTGCTTCTGGGTCCTGTGCTGAGCAGCTGACCTTATGCATTCTGAATACAGGTGGTCAGCTGCCCAGCATGGGTGCCATTCAGAGAATGCTTTGCATTTTCTACAAGAATGCAAAGCCTTCTCCGATTGGACTAGGTAGAGAGGCAGAGCAGTGACATCCCACAGCTGTAGCATAAATGCAGCTGTAACAACTTTTTAGATGTTGATCACATACTCCCCATGACCTCAAGGGTTTTCCACGTGGTCAGTGTGAAAACATAGGATGACTTTGATAGAGTACTAGCCCAGTTCATGAATGTTAGATTTAAAGCTGTATTCCAGGTATGGAAATTTTTACATAGTTAACTTGGGCCAGCCTGGGACTAATGTTGGTATGTGTTATACCTGCAGGATCCCTGCAAAAGCTAGAAATTACTGTAGTAGGCACAGCTTACTCCATGGGCGAGCATCTGTTCCTGACCGCAGGCAATTGCTCCATGTGCAAATACATGTAGTCAGATGGGGCCGCTTTTAGCCTACCATTCTTTTGTATAGGCTGAATAGCCACAGCTGTTCACATGCATCTGTATTTGCCGCGGTCCCACTGCATCCCCAATTGTATGTACTAATAGGTGCAATACACCTCAGAACTTACCTCAGTTATTAATTTCTAATGAACCAGCATTAGTGTTTAAGTTTTAAGCTGCTATGGCAGTTCCTATTCCGAATATTAAAATCTTTTATGATAGTCATTTAGAAATCCAATATACAAATGTACTACTTACAAAAAATATATTCTCAAGATCCTCAAAAATGTACATGTCATTTTGATCTACAATATATTCTTCGAGGGAAGTGCAGTCATTTCAGCAATTAACTTCAAACCTAAACACCCGAAAGCACAAACTCCAGAGGTCACATTTTATACATAAAGATTGGGCTACGGAATACATAGTATTTATTAGCTGTAATGTTCCTTTGAGCATCCATCCAAGAATTTGACATGCATCCTATTGATGGGAATGATCAAATGCTTTTTATCCCCCCCACTCCCCAACCACAAAAAATGCAGGTACAGCTGAGTCTCTGAAATGCTCTTCTCAGGTCTCTTAGTAAACCCAGATATGGCATTCCATAGACTTTGTTGCATTTCACAGACAGTTCTGTCTGCAGTTTCCAAAAATGAGAACATTTCCTACTGGCTATTATTAGGAAACAAGTAATAAATACTATTTGTAACACTTATTAGTCATAAACAGGGAGTTGTGCTTTCAGAATTCCATTCTTTCCTCTTAAATATATTGAGTCACAGTGTAGTATATATATCTCTGAACTGACCTTTCTTGGCTGCAATGGTACAAATATACAGATTAATAATCGTCTTTAACGTTTCCTGCTGCTTTGTGATCCCTTCATTTAAGTCACAAAACACAGTCCTAGGAAACTGACTACTTCACCACAGTGCTAAGCTACAGGAAGCACAAGCTGGGACACCAGAGGCCCTCCTAGAAACGGATAATTACCCAGGATTCTTTGGTTCACCATCTCGTGAACTGCCTCCTTTCAGCTTCCTGACCAGCTTCTCACTGCTGCGTCTTATGGAAGCGCGGAGTTTGCTAAAGGACCCGCTGCGTTTTAAAGATCCAGTGCCGTCCTAAAACAGAAGGTTAACATGGCATGAATATTTGTTCAGATATAGAATACAAGTAGTGCTGTGTAGCAAAACCACCATACAAGCTCCTTTGACTAAATGTCAATAGAATCTGGTAGGTACCAGAATAGCAGTAGCACACATCTACCTAGAAACCTGTCCGAAAAAAGTATGTACAATTAAGTGTATGAATGTATCACCCAATAACGTAAATCAATACACTTACATCCCCTGTACCATTTTATCATATACTAACAAAAAATACAATACAGAATTTATTTTTATTTTTTTCTAGATAATAACCTAGTGGCTCCCTTTTCTGAGCTAACGGTAGCCACAGACATACAAAATCATGTAATTCTAACAGTGGCTATCTAATCATTAGTGAAGCTCCAGGCAAACATATAAGGCAAACGTTACAAAAACTTGATCGGTTTTGTTTTTGGACCCTTCACCCTTGGGGCAATGCTTTTTTAGGCTGATGAGCAGGCCGGTGATAGACAGATGACACAGAAGGTTACAAATCCTCAACCGTGAATAATGGCGTAACTATATTTAATCTGTGTGCTTGTTGTTTAGCTGGGGTTCCACTTCAGTCCTGACTTTATATCAACCAATTATACATTTAGGTTAACAGTATTTATTGGCTTTTGTTGTTTTATAGTTGAGTTTCAGTTGCAAAATTAAAGGGAAAATCAAACGCAACCTTATTTTAAAGAAGAATTGTCTAAAACCATAGAGATTGGTAGTGGTGCACATAACAGAGGTACACACAGTGTAAAATGATAGATATACAGCCATGTAATGGTGTATCCTTCATCCAACTCCTCCTCATTGGACTCACATTGCTTCTGCCAGACAGCCCAACATACATACGGGCCGAATGCCGGCCATTTTTTTTTTTTAACCGGCTGTGGTCTAACATTTGGCCCGTGTGTACGGGGCTTGGGCGTTTTGTAGCTTCATGTTTTAAGCTACAAAATGCTCAGGTGTGAATGCAGCCTTAATATAATTACCTTTATAAAACAAAAAGTTTTACAAAAACGAGTCAGTGCTGCATCTATAGTCTATGCCAATGGTAAAGAATTCACACTGGCTGATCTTTTTCACCTAAAATAACCTGGAAATGTGACTAGGTCTTCCCAGATCTGGTCAGCACTGGAAGAGGCCCGGTGCAGAGGCATGTGTTTAAGGAAAGGTAGACGTTTCAGTGCTTGTATTACGCCTTATTTGTCCACCCAAGAAAAGCCATTAATAATGTAGCTTTATGTCAGCATTTGGAGTACAGGTCCACTTTAATGAGTTTAACATCAAAATTCCAAATAGTGCACCAGAGAAGAATGACAAAGGAAATTCATGGGTTTGACATTGTGGCTTCAATAACCAGCATCAGATTAAATTCAGCCTGCCCCTCCACCCAAAATAAAACCAATGGCTTTGGGTGGATGTCTTTTTTTCAATCACATCATCTCAATATGATTATAATACACCCAAAAAATGCCATTGTCAATGATCAATGGATTGAAAACATACCACATCCATATACCACGTTGCGACCCTTATAGCTTTAGCCTATGTTTAGACAAATGAAATATTTTTCTAACCTAAAATGTGCATCTTGTAGATCAGTGAGGCTGGGATTAGTGTTAACTGCTCAGTGCTTACACCTTTAAAAGAGGTCTATAATCGCAGCTTTAAAGCGAGAAACCCATTTATGCAGGGACGTTAACCAGCAATGACCCCCCCCCCCCAAACCCATTACAGACACCTGACAATCAGATACAGGCATACTCCACTTTCAAGTGCAAAATGGGGTTTATTTACTAAAGCTGGAAAGTGCAAAATCAGGCTCACTTCTGCATAGAAACCAATGAGCTTCTAACCCCAACTTGTTCAATTAAGCTTTTGTAATAAAACCTGGAAGCTCGTTTGTTTCTTAGCAGAAGTGAGCCTGATTTTGCACTTTCCAGCTTTAGTAAATAAACCCCATTGTGTACTTAAAAAAGGGGTATGCCTGTATTAGAATAAACTTGTCACGAGGGAAGAATGGAGATTACCATTGTTGGCCATTTTCTCTGAAAATGCCAGTTTCTTGGCTGCCATGCCAACATCTTTGCTTCCATACTCCCACCAAGAATGCAGGTAAGGACTTCAGACTCTCTTTTTTATTATCTACTTGTTCTATGCCAGCGACTCACAGTTATGAAGGTAGAGGCATAACAGCCAGGTAACTGTTTTCAGAGGGAGGGAATTTTTTTTTATACAGCTCCAGCCACCAAGTGATCTCTATGTGCTTTCAATACTGTAGCTGCATTGCACTGATATAAATAGAGATACTACTGGAGCTGTTCTCAAAAGGCTGTAGAAAAATCTGCACTCCATATACCAAAAGGAAGTAACCCACGTTGTTTAGCACAAAGCCCTCCACAATGGGGCTGGCAAGTTTAGGCTTACATCAGCCCATACTACCATATTCTTGAAGCCATTGTGCAGAGATCCAAAAAGGTATAGACAAACCCATGAAGAATTCCAAAACCCTGTCATCCAATTGGAGAATCAAGTGGTACATTTAAACAGCCATTGAGAATGTGCTTTCAGTGATAACATGAGGATGCTAAACAGTTAAACAACGCACCGCCTGTAATTTTTTTGGATGCATTACCTACAGGATCTTGGGATTCATGCACAAGTGCTAATACTTTGAGTTGATTTGCATTAAAAGGTACTAAATACGTCCATTTCGCAAAGTCAATTTAACTTAGTAAAATAGGTGATGCTACGCCTCATTCAATCATGTGCAGGCACAAATCCATTTTTATTACTTTCCTCATTGCACATGAATGAGCATTCTTTGCAAAGTTATTTTTTAATCTAGGTGAAAATTCAATTTGTAAGTAATTATGCTCTGCACCTTTAGTAAATCAACCTAATTTTTACATAAGTAGAAGCCGTTCTTTAGTTTGGCTTGATTAGATTTATACATTTGCAAAAGCTCAGTCTCATTACTTATGAAATTACACGAGAACCTGTCCTGGGAGTAATGTGGAGCCTGCCACAGCTGATAACCTGAAAATACTATTTTCCTGGCTGTGTGTGGCTTCAATACTAAGTCAGTGACCCAGAACAAGCACATAGGAAGAGAAATCACAGTGAAGTATGGACGCGTGTTCTGCATGCTCTGTCTCAGGGACTTTCAAAGAATTGAAGCTAAAGCAAAACCAGGCAGGTGGCTTTTCAAAAGAAGTTTGCAATGGCTGCCTACATATAATGGTCAGTACAGAGTTCCCATAAATCAGTATTCGATGACACATGGGCTTTGCTCAGCAAAGTGTTTTACCCAGACATGTATATTAGTACTTGTTCCCAGCGAGATCATTCAGATGTAATCGATCTTTGAATGTTAGAAATTTAAAACCAATGATGACAGACTCTCATAACAGCCTAAAGGTGTAGGTTTGGTATGTTTAAAAAAAAAAAAAATCTAAAAATCTAAAAAGGAAAGAAGCCGAAATGGTTTTTGAAAGAGTAAATGTTGCCTGCCTTTTAAATACAAGAACAAGCATTTTGTGGTCAGATATGCTCTTAATTGCTACCGTAGTCACCAACATTCAATGAAGAACTCCCAAGACTCCTTCTGTGGGTTCATGACCCATTAGGATGATATGGGCAATGTATTCTGCACATTGGCTAGTCTGTGCTAGTAAAAGTTACAAAAAAAAAAAAAAAAAAAAAACACTGCATCACGATCCTACAGCATACCAGAATGCCAAAAGCAAAAATAAGCGGAAGAACAAACACCATTTATAGTGTTGGTAGTCACACACAAAGCAAATAAGTCTAACAAAAAACAGAGCAGTTAGTACAAGACAGACATATATAGGTAAGCGTTGTAAGAGCGTATTTGTGCAATTTTATCACAGGTACACATTTTACTTTATGCTCTTCGAGGTTCTTCTCTTGTAAATTATGTTAAGGAGTTGTACACAGGAGTTTGCTAGGTTATATGAATCATTTTGGTGCAATCAATACCATCTCACTTGGAGATGGAAATTTAAAATGTTGCTCTGGGAAATGGACATCATAAAATGGCAGCAAATGTTTAAGATATTATCTTTTGTTCTTCAGTCTTTTTAAATTTTAAAAATTTGAGAAAAAAAAATAAATAAAAAGCGTATTTGTCAGTTATTTATTGTTGTGTGGGAGGATTTGACATCTTGCTCTGATTATACCCTGACAAACACGTCACCAAAACCGTATTTTGAAGGAAACTGGCATTTACAAACGGCATTTAAAACGGGAGAGAGATTATACGAAGGGTCTTCAAAGAGTTTCAGAACTTTTTTATACTTGGAGGTAAAAACAAAAAAAGTGCAGAAACTTTTTCAAGAACTCTCATAACTTCACCACCTTTTCCATAACTACTGGAGTTGGGCTTAAAATGTAAGTAAAAGTTGGAACGTTTTATTTATTTTTTTAAAGTTTAGTATTGAATATGGAAGGGTTAGAATCTCCAACAGGATTTTATCGCTGTCTGTGTTCCCAATGGACTCACCCTTTCTATTGGTACCAGTGACCAAGGGTAAACTTGTTTTGGTGACACCTAAAAGGGGAAATTTCCCTTGCTTTGGAGAGACTCTCACTTACTTTCCAATTTGCCTCTTGGCCTGGAAGTAAAGGGAAATTTCCCTGACTAGAGATATCCATTAAGAAAAACAAACAGAAACGGTTTCTTATTCTATGTGAAACTTAAAACAAAAAAAACATTAGTGGCTTTACATACACTTTATAGATGCAGAGGTACAATTTCCAAACCTTGGAGCACTCCCACAATAGAAATGAAAGAGGAGCAAAGAGACATTTTTTAAGAGTCAGGCCATTTAAAAACAATTAGCACCTTTCAGACTTGGCCAACTTTACAATCTAGAAGTATGGTGCACCCAGCAAATTGTCTCTGGGAACCGCATTGTTCGGACAAGCACCAAAAAAACCTAACATCTTTGAAGCACAATAGTCTTTTCTTAGAACAGAAGGTATTTACACGTCCTATTCCATCACAAATCCCAGAAATAAGAGTATTATTCCTATTTTCTGAAATGTGTATGACAACTAGTGGGGAATAGTCTCCTTATTTTTGGTATTTGTCATGAGACATATAAATACCTTCTTTTCATAGGTGGTTCTATTGGGCTCCACATTGGTTCAGTGGAGGGCTTTTTGGTTCCTTTTAGCCCACCTCACCATAACCTGTTTAAACTTTGTTTTAGTATTGTTAGAAGCCCATTCACAAAAGTCATTGATAGACCAAACATGCCTTTTAGGTTTCATGTTTTTAAGAAAGAATTATGGAGGAGACAAGCCAGAAGACGAGAGACACAGGCTGGGGTCAGTTGGAGAGTTTATTAGAAGTTAGAAAGACATGTACACAAATCACCATACACTTCGAGGATTAGTAGAAGAAGCACAACTGCCAAAAAAGTCACACTAAGACTGAAATAGCTCTAAATCCAATACTCATTTCAGGAGATCCATTAACATCCACAGTTGATGGTAACCACACAAAGGGTCCCCACTGACAGTATTATCAAGCTTTTGCAGTACATGCTTTTATTTCTACAGCGTACAGTTTCTGTGCAGAGGTCCTTGACATGCCACTAACAGACCTCGAGATATTAAATTACCTTCAGTAAAAGAGCAACTAGCTTAGAAGTGCTTTCCTAGGGACTGAATACACTGGAATAACACATCGCTGTATGACTGGATTACAGATCTTCAAAGCTAGATAACAGCTGGACAAAGCTACACATGTACAGTGTTGAGAAGGGGAGGGAAAAAGTAGTGTAGGAAGAAGAAGAAGTGTCAGCTCTTTCATTGAGAATGGGAAATTTACAAAGGAAGTGTGTATGACAGCTCAGATGGAAATCCTACAAAGAGGTGCTAGAACACATCGGTCAGTACTGGAGAGAGAGGTTAAAGCTTGAGATGGAGCGCATCCGTCATGCAGGAGAGTTAGAGTCACACAAGGCATCTAGGCCTGTGGAAAGGAAATGAAAAACAAAAAGACATCTCCATGAATGCACTGGAGACTGCATTAGTGGATTTACCTTACAGACAAGCTCAGAAACAGTATTTCTAGGTCACGTGTTAAATGCATTGTGAAGACTTGGAAGCGGGCAATGCAGACTTGATTGAGAACCTGGAAGCTCCTGGGCGATCATCCTCCAGCTGCTCTTCACGAGTCACACTTCATGAGTCAATGACCTATGACCTTCAAATGCAGATCAAAAATTCACACTGGCTCAAAATTTCACACGAGTTGCCAACTTTAGTTGGAGGATGACAGCCCAGGAAACTAGCAACCCCTGGCTACGACAGCTCTCACAATTTCAGGACAGGTTGTCCCAAAATTGCACCTGTGGACCAGATATGGGCATTCAATAATTTACATATTATTGACAGGCAATAAATGACCTTAGAAATAAGCCCTCACTGACATTTTTAGATGCAGGGACTGTGTAGCAATTCATCCTCAAAGATTACAACGGAGAATCAGAAGCCCAGTTGCAGTTTAAATCACATGCGGTTTGTTTACATTAGAAAACTGGCAAGTCTCTGCAGCCAGAGGAAGAATGGGAAGAAGAGGGGAGAGATATTAGTGCCCCCATTGTGAACTTTAAGGCTTGGTTCACACATATGCGAATTGGATGCGGGTTTCTCCGCATCCAATTCACATGACATGAGCGTGTGACTGGCTATCGATTGAGCCGGTTAACACAGCTCCAGGGTGACCGCGGTCCACATTTAAAAAGGGTCCTGTGCATCTTTGGTTCCGATTCAGGTGCAAATTTAGGCAAAAATTCAGACCCAATTCGCACCTGAATCGGTGAACAAGGACACACCGGACCCCATGCAGCACATGTGAACCCAGCCTAAAAGGTTGTTTTTTTTTTTTTTTTTTTGAAAAGCCGAAAAGATCAGCATGGGCTTGTGTTAAAGTTCATTTACTACTTTTTAAGAATGTTTGAAAATTTTAATGTCCATAACATGGCCACAGTTCCACTTTAAAAACTAGGGGGCCAAGTTATGTTAAAAAAAAATCTAAAAGGAAATTGCAACCCATGTGTCACATTTCATTCTCTGTGTGAAAATGATTAGCTGTAATGGGCAATTGCTTCACTTTTTTTTTTTCCAGGTTTTCATAAACTAGAGACAGACAAGATCAAATTTAAGAAAAATCATGTAAAAATAAAGCTTTAACTTCTGTCCAGGCAGTAAGGATTTGCACTAATTTACATCTAGAACCTACACATTTGCTGCTACTTCTGTTTTAAACAGAGGAATGGATTTCAAGTTTGGCAAGAAAACAAAAGGAATGAAAAAGGAGGAGAAAAAACAGTTATTACAGTCATGGTACCCTCTTTAATGGGCATTGTGCGTAAATATGTATAATATATTATATACAACCATGCCCAATAGCATGCTAGAAAATAGAATTATAAAGAAGGTATATTGTATAATATCAGGTCTCCTAGGATGTAGGACCAGCTGATTATTCCAAACATACATCAGCAGCCATAGCACACTGCTTGTGAAGACTAATGTTACTGGCGAAAAGCCCATTAACCAGCACGGTCTCCTCTTGTGTTCAATGATTTCAGTTTGGCAACTATGGTTCGGATAATGGTTATTGGCTCTTTGATACGAGTCAAGTCACTATAATTTCAAATACTTGTACCGTCCAGACTGTTTTAACTGGTCTTTCAACACAAACAGGATACATTTAGGACAGGATATCAGTGTGAGGTGAGCATGTAGTTCTCAAAACTAAACATATGAAGATATACAATGTAATACTGACATATAATCACACACACAGGTTGGACTTGATGGACTTGTGTCTTTTTTTCAACCTCACCTACTATGTAACTATATGTAACTGTGAAGATGATAGTCACTAGAACAACAAACATGCATGTCATGATCAGATCCTCTTATGTAAAGCTGATCCAAGAAGGTTTCGATAGCTTAGATCACATTGGATCATTTTCTGGCAAACATGGAACCGATGCTGAATACAACCAATGAAGGCTGAGCACCTTCAGCTACACCAGCAGCATCAAGGTTCCACCCAAACGTCCAGCAGTAGTGCAGGTCAAACTGAAGAATTCTTTGCCAGCTACCACAGCTCTATAAAAACGTGAGAAGTGCAGTAATCACACCTGTAATCAGCATTCATTTAAAGCAGAACTCCAGGCAGATGTAAAATTACCTAAATCTTCTGCATTTAAAAAAATAAATGTAGAGTGATTTTTATGTAAAACTATCATAAATACCTAAATCTACCTCTGGGTAAGGCCCTTCTTAGTGATAAACTGGACGAGGAAAGGTCAGCACTATTAGACAATAAGGGCTCTATTGCTTACGGGGAACAGGTTTACAAAAGGGGGTTAGTGGGGTGTTAAAGTGTTACTAAACCCACAACAGTAAAATCAGTTCGTACATGCAGTAAAGCATTCTTGTTATACTCACTATGGAACCTAAAAAAGGTTGTTTGATCCTGTCTCCTCTGATCCTCACCTACTTTCACTGTGCACAATCCATCTGATAGAACAGAGCCTTGGAGGTACTCTGCACATGCTCAGTGTGGTGTGTTGCTAGAGTTTTTTTTTTTTGGGGGAGGGTGCATGTGTTTAGCACAGCACTGTCCAGACAGAGGTCAGGGGTCATGCAGCCTCATAGGGCAGTCAGAGGAGAATGAAAACTCCTCCTACAAGCTGTAACCAGTGCTTGACCGGACTGATAGAAATCACAAGACCGCTATATACTGCTGATGAGAAAAGGTAGTTAGTTTAAAGTTACTAAAATAATTGCATTTCTGTGGGAGACCAGATATAGTGAATGCAGGGTCCTGGGTTTAGCAACATTAAATTTTAACAATAAGCAGCTGCTTCATTGTCCAGTCTTGGGAAGATTTTAGACCATGGTTGTGCTGCCTAATGGCTGTGGAGTCTGCAGCAAGGTCCAGAACATGACTAGGCTGTCTAGCAAAAGTGCCCTGATCACAAAATACTGGCTGAACATAATTCTTTGGCAAGCATGGATTCTAAATGTGCATTCATTTGCCTGGAGTTTAGCTTCAACTGAAATCAAACCAGTACAGGTAGATTACAATTGTCTGCTATGGGGTGCTGCACTTTGCACACCATGCTTTGTTCTCTGCACTGTTTTACTGTATTTACCTCCATGTGTCTGAGGTCTTCAAGGATTTTTTATTGGTGTATAATAGTTTTATTTAGAGAAGGAGGTTTACTCGCCTCTGTGTCTACCATTTAATCTCCATAAATTGCCAATACAGTGAAAAGCAGTAATAAAGTAAGCAAAATAATTGTGCTAAATAAGCAGAAAAGTAGTACAATGTGACCATTACAACAATCAAAGCTGATGGATCTGGTGGATCCAAGGCTGGAGTGTTCAATCAGACTCTATTCTTTCACCCATAACATAAGAATTTGTTTACAGGCTGGAGGGTTCACACACCCCATGCAGATTTAAAATGAAAGTGATCACTGGGAAACATAAAAGTCATGCAGATTGGGGCATTTCAATCAAGCAATATGGCATGCTATACATTCATGTAAAAAAAATGAAGAGGTTCTCCACACACAGCTAAATATTAAACACCACTTTCTTGTATTCAGAAGAAGCTAATATATAGAAGAAGTTCTTCATTTTAGAAATCCCAGATTAGTACTCTGACAAAAAAAAAAAAAAAAAAAAAAAAAACGCACTTGATTGACAATGAAAGATTTCAAAATGTGAACATTGTAAATCATGTGACATTCCCTAATGCCGCGTACACACGACCGGACTTTTGGGCATCAAAGGTCCGACGGAACGAATCCGGACAATTTGATCGTGTGTGGGCTTCATCGGACCTTTTGTGTCCAAAAATCTGACGGACTTTATAAACAGAACAGGTTTCAAATCTTTTCCTATCGAAAAATCTGTTCGCCTGTATGCTAGTCCGACGGACCGAAAACGGCGCTAGGGCAGCTATTGGCTACTGGCTATGAACTTCCTTATTCTAGTCCAGTTGTACGTCATCACGTTCAAATC
>JBBGZY010003481.1:0-59638 GCA_037952925.1 Lithobates clamitans | reverse complement strand
GCGCAAGGGGTCTCCAAGCTTGATATACAAAGGATCAGTTTACTGTCCTTTAATCTTTATGGGGGCCAGGCTGTGGCCATTGGGAGAAGAAAATGTTGTGCGTCAGTGGGAGTAAACAATGCCCCATCATTGGTATAATAATTAGAACCATGGTGGAGTGGTGGAAGTGCCTTCATCCCAATAATAAAGAGAAGAAAAAATACCTTCCAAAAAGGAAAATAAGGGACTACTGTTATCACTACAGAAAAATGGACTCCAATATCTGGTTATAGAGTCAACTATTTGTATTTGAATTTTATAGATTATTTATATATCCTGTTTATCCCTGGTGAAGGAGACACTCGTCTCCGAAACGCGTTGGGCATAGGATTCTGTATCTTTATTTTGCATATCTTGATTCCTCAGTATTCATGACCATGTTCAATATTTTTATGTATTTTATTTCCTCTAATAAATTTAAAATATTTTTTTTACCTTCATTGTCTTTTGGTAGTGCCTTTAAAATCCCACCCCCATGGGTTCTCTGTTTTAAACTCAAGGATGTTCTATGATGTAAACACAAAACAATACGTCTCATATACTGTATATACATGCATAAATAGATGTGTTGAATATTTAACTAAATTACTAACCGAACTGTGCTGGATATGGACATGTACATCATTGGTATAAGGGGGAGTAATCATGTCCCATCATTGCTATATTGGGGAGTAATCGTGCCCCATCGTTGGTATAAGGGGGAGTAATAGTGCCTAATTGTTGGTATAAGGGGGAATAATAGTGGCCCTTAATTAGTATCAGTGGGAGAAATGGTGCCCCATCATGAGTGTCAGTGGGAGGAATAGTGCCCCATTATTGGTATACGTGGGAGGAATAGTGCCCCATCATTGCTATATGGGGGAGTAACCGTGTCCCATAATTGATGTCAGTGGGAGCAAAAGTGTCCCATCATTGGTGTCAGTGGGAGCAAAAGTGTCCCATCATTGGTGTCAGTGGGAGGGATAGTGCTCCGTCATTGGTGTCAGTGGAAGGAATAGTGCCCCGTCATTGGGGTCAGTGGGAGGAATAGTGCCCCATCATTGGTATCAGTGGATATTGCCCTAGTGGGAGGAATAGTGCCCCATCATTGGGGTCAGTGGGAGGAATAGTGCCCCATCATTGGTGTCATTGGGAGGAATAGTGCCCCATCCTTGGTATCAGCGGGAGGAATAGTGCCCCATCCTTGGTATCAGCGGGAGGAATAGTGCCCCATCATTGGTATCAGTGGATAGTGCCCCAGTGGGAGGTATAGTGCCCCATCATTGGTATAAGGTGGAGTAATGGTGGCCCATCATTGGTATAAGGGGGAGTAATAGTGCCCCATCATTGGTATAAGGGGGAGCAATGGTGCCCCATCATTGGTATAAGGGGGCGTAATGGTGCCCCATCATTGGCATAAGGGGCGTAATGGTGCCCCATCATTGGCATAAGGGGGCGTAATGGTGCCCCATCATTGGTATATAGGGAGAGTAATGGTGCCCCATAATTGGCATAAGGGGGCGTAATGGTGCCCCATCATTGGTATAAGGGGGAGTAATGGTGCCCCATCATTGGTATAAGGGGGGAGTAATGGTGCCCCATTGTTGGTGTCAGTAGTAGTGCCCCATCATTGGTTTCAGTGGGAAGAATAGTGCCCCATTGGTGTTAGTGGCAGGAACTATGCTCCACTGCTGATGGTGTGAGGAATAATGCTGAAAGGGCTGGATAAAAGCAAGCAAAGGTTCGCATCCAGTCCCCAGACAGCAGTTTGGAGACAGGTCTGGTGAACTTGCAAGTTTGTTTGTTTTGTGTGAATAGGGCAAAAACTTAGGCTAATTTCTCTTCTGAACAAATGGTTTTATTATGGGCCATAGAAAAAGAATGCAATTATTGCCACTATATGGATCTGTGGACCATTGGAGACACACAGTTTTGTAAAAGATTCAGTGTAACCATTCTAGAAAACGCTAGAGGGAATTGGCAAATAATTGTAACCAATAATTACTCTTAGAAAAACCTGTGATAATGGCATCAGTCTTTGTGCCAATGGCTTCTCTTGAACAATCATTGGGTTTATATCGGCCATCTCTTGGACCTTCTCTGTGCCTAAAGTGCGTTTTATTCTTTAAGGAGGATCTATCCATTTATTTTTTATCATATATTCACTTTACTTTTGTGTTCAGTGCCAATTTAAAAGTCATTTGGTAAATGTGATATATTGTAAATTATTTCATGTTTACCAATTGGGAGCAGCAGGTGGTGCTCTAAGCAAGTCTGGGGTAGCTCTTTCCTGCCCTCTCGACTGGCAGAGGTGGCACCACCTTAAAAGGAACCTGCACTGAGAGAGGTTCAAGGCTGTCTTTGCTGGCCACCTCTGAAAATTCTTGCTGGCTCAGCACTTTCTAAGTTGCAGTCATGGAACAATCAGTCTCAGTGCCGGTAGAAATTGTCCCAGGGATGGTCTGTGATTGGTTAGGATGCACTAAATTGTTCCCCTCAATTCCCATCTTCTGTATTCCAGGTGGTTGTAGATCTGACCCAGGAGCGGGATTACCTCCAGTCTCTGAACCCACCAAGTCCCGTCAAGTCTTCCAGCCCAGACCCCTCATCCAACGTGGTCAACCACCTCGCCACCGAGGACAAACAGCACCTCGCCGTGGAGCTGGCGGACAGCAAAGCCAAACTACGGAGGATCCGCCAGGAGCTGTAAGTGGTGCCATGGACTCTCCAGTAAGCAGCATTTACGGTTAGCCCAATGGAATTATACGGACACATAAATAACGTTTCCTATGGGCTCTGGTTGACAAGCGGAGGCAGATGTATAAACAGGTTTTGGGTGTTACAGCCTTTTAATTTTGCAATGTTTTCGATTGATTTGCAGAACAACCTATACATATACAGGAAGATATAAAAATACTGATACACCATAACAAAAGATCCAAACAAAATCACAGATCAACTTAAAATATGTAATTTCAGACGTTCCAGTCTTCTTGTATTGGCATCTTTAATTAGATGACCAGCTGGAGCTCCTGTCATGCTCATGGCACTTACTGTTAAAGGGTGACAACGGTCTCCCCATTGTGCTCCTGTGTTGTCACCTTTGTCGCATACACCCCTGCTGTGAAGTTTAAGCATCAGGGGCGGGCATAGTACACTGTTGTCACTATCAGGAAGTAGACTGGAAGAAAGCCGCAGGAGATCATTGGGATGGGAAAAGGCCAAAACAATATTTAAAAATTAAAAAAGGGCAATTGTTTTGCTACACAGAGCTTTGGGTGAACCAAGGGGTCTATTTATAAAACATTTGCTGTAACATTCGAACATTCACACAGCCTCAACGATAATTTGTCTAATTTGATTATATGATCGCCATCTAGTGCCCATAATGCCGTATTTTCCTAATTGGGTCTCTAACAGGGGTAAGAAGGCAGGGGGCGCCACCATCTAAGTGTAGCACTTTATTAAAACATTAAGTGTTAAAAACAATATGCACTAACTTGGTAAACCATAGTGTATGGACACATCAATGGTAACGCTTGATGTCTTCAGAATTCCGTAGGGAAGCTTGCTAGCACAGAAGATCCTGGAAACTGGCTGTAGATTGTGCGCAGTCCAGAATAATGAAGTCCCGCCCAAGATCGCTGTGCTAGCGTGCTGCTTGTCTCGTGTATCTACAAGGCAGCACCGCACAGTTGATCCTCCTCCCCCCCTCCCTATAAAGTCCCGCTATCCAATGGGGCCACAAAGCTTGATAAAGGGACAGAGCCCTGAAACGCGTAGCCACTAACCTAGCTTAGTGGGATCGCCGCCTGCTATCCAATGGGGCCACTAGGCTTGATAAAGGGACAGAGCCCTGAAACGCGTAGCCACTAACCTAGCTTGGTGGGATTTCCGCCCGCTATCCAATGGGGCCACTAAACTTGATAAAGGGACAGAGCCCTGAAACGCGTAGCCACTAACCTAGCTTAGTGGGATCGCCACCCCCGATCCAGCACATCCTCGATATCACGCCGCTTATGGTTTCAGCCAGCGGTGCATTCCACAGCATCCAACAGACCCAGCCACTTCCTGCAGTCTCTGTGTTGCCTGGTTAACATTTTCCACTGCCCAGTCTACAGCCAGTTTCCAGGCTCCTCTATGATGGCAAGCTTCCCTGCCGAACTCTGCAGACATCAAGCAATACCATTGAGGCGCCCATACACTGTATTTAGTAAGTGAGTGCATATTGTTTTCAATGTTTTAATAAAGTGCTACACTTAGATGAAGGCGCCCCCTGTCTTGTTACTCTTATTACAGTTCCATAACAGAGGGTTTTCCAAAACCTGTATGGGAGAAGCAGCAGCCATCTCCCGAAGTGACCGATTTTATACAAGCTGTGCTACACATTAGACCCCATAGAACTCATATGGCTTTATAACTTTTTTATTCTGCTCGGGTATATGCCATACTAATTTTTTTTTTAATTCACTTTCCTGATTGGGGTATGTCAGGAAAAATACCACATTATGGCCACTGGATGACACTTACAATCATAGGAAAAAATTGTCTTGGGTCCCTTTTCACAGGGCTATCCGATCAGGTCCACCTGTCTGTTTTTCAGGCAGGCCTGATCGGACCCTCCAGTCTCTTCTATGGAGCCGCTGATGTTTTCAGACACCTGTCCGCTGCTTTCCGCCACCTTCCGATCTGATTCTGTTTGCCAAAAACAGACGGATGGGTATCCTGTTCCTCATCTGTCAGGCGGACTGGATGGCATCGGATGGAAACAGACAAGCGTTCCGTTTCCATCCGATTGCCCCATAGAGGAGAGTGGGACTGTGTCCGTGTCCGCTCTGCATAGCGGAGCAAAACGTGGACCTGTCAACCGGGGTCAGCAGAGAGATGCCCCACTGAACAAGCGGATTCCGTTTAGTGGAGGCGCCTGTGTGAAAAGGGCCTTAGACAAAGTATGGAACTTTTTTTTTTTTTTTTTTTTTTTTGCGACTGAACATTTTTTTGTCACATTTATAAAGTGAATTTTCCATGAATAGACCCCCAAAATGTCATCTAATCAGGGTTTAGATCTGCTTTAGGATCTACTTAAGCTTCTCATTTGGACGGTTCTTACTTTTCTTTGCACAGATTTTCTCAGCACTACTTCCGTATAATATACAATAAGACTTTGGATGTGTGATTTTACTTTTTAGGGAGGAGAAGACGGAGCTGTTGATGGACACCAAACATGAAGTGGAGAGGCTAAGCCTGGAGCTTCAAAAACTAAAACAAGACGTGAGTCTCATCTCCTCTCCCCGAGCATCGGCAAGGGGGTTCTAGAAAAAGCTGAGGAAACCAAAGTTATGTATTAAAAAAATAATAATTTGTCTAAATTTTTTTTTTCTTGTGTAGAACATCCAGCTATCATCTGAAGCTCGAACCGCACGGACCTACAGAGACGAGCTGGACTCGCTGAAGGAGAGGGCGGGTAAAGTGGACCGGCTAGAGAATGAGCTTGCACGGTGTAAAGAGAAGTTGCATGACGTGGACTTCTACAAGGCCAGAATGGACGTACGTTACATACTTTGTTGTCTTGTGCACATACCGGGCCCGATAAACTAATGGTGGCTCAGAGTGAGAATTTGCAAAAGGGAAATTGTTATCCAAGTTGGTGCAATATTAATGTTCTGTGGCCACCCTAATTTCTTGGGTGTAGTGAGGGTCGCTACTTCGGGGGGGGGGGAATACCTCAGTGAGTGGGCTCCAAGTCACTCCTTTTCCGATACAGAAGTTGAAGGGGAAGAGACCTGAAGAGCTCAAATGGGAAGAGGGGATTGGGCAAACAGCAGTCTTCTCCTTTTGGTATCAAAACGTTTATTAGTATCAAAGATTATTTAATATTAACGCAGACTTTTTAATGTATATGTAGTCTGCCTTTATATTAATCAATCTTTGATACCAATAAAGGTTTTTATACCGAAAGGAGAAGACCGCTGTTTGCCCAATCCCCTCTTCCCATTTGAGCTCTTCAGGTCTCTTCCCCTTCAACTTCTTTTATGCTTGTTTTTTGAGTTCGGGATTAAAGGAAATGGTGCCACCCTATCTGGGTGAGTCGGCACTCCGAATGTACTGAGTGATGTACTCGCTCATTGCCTTGGTCCTATGAGATGGTCTGAACCCTCCCCCTTTTATCGCCTTTTCCGATACAGAAATGGAAACTGAGGTTGTGTGCACACCTATACTGAATTTACACTTCGTTGGAGTAGAAAGGCAGGTATCGATTAAATGGAATCAAGCTGCTCCTCCATCTACCCGACAGTGGCTCCAGATGGGGAACCAGATCCTCCCATTTGAAAAAAAATGTATCATTGAGCATAGGGACTGCCCCACTAAATTCAATAAGATGTGGGACCCTTGGTCTTCATACACTCTCACTATCACAACAATTTGAGAGCTTAGAGCCTATACTTGGTTTATAGATCTGGACATGCTCATACCTCCATGCCTGATAGTGTTGTCTGATGCCCGACTCACCATTACTTGGCCGATAAGTGACTGGATGTCATCCGTTTATGTGAAAAATGTATCATCATTGATCTCTGTATATACAGCTGTAAATTTGATACGTAATTGTGTACTGAACTGTATTTTCATTGTGCTCATGTTGAGCACCTTGGTCATTGTACCAACATGTCAATGAGAAAGGCATGTAATGGTGGTTTGGAGGAATAGTTGATGTCCTGTAGATCTCGTGCTGAGAAAAATGATAAAGCAGGTGTCAACTATTCCTCTAAGCCACCAATACCTGTCGCCCTGCTCCACCGAGGTGTAAATTCGGCACACTTGTGCACACAACCCCAGTTCCAGTTTCTGTATTGGAAAGGAATGACTTGGAGCCCACTCACCAAGGGATTTTTTTTCTCCCAGGTAGTGAGAGACTCACTACAGTTTGGAAATTAGAGTGGCCACAGACTGTAGATATTGTGCCGAGAAGAATAGGCTAAGCCTTCTATGTCCACCCTAATTTTCTGGCTGTAGCGAGGGACACTACCTTGGGGACAAATCCCTCGGTGAGAGGGCTCCATGTTATTCCTTTTCCGATACAGAAATGGGAGCTGGGGTTGTGTGCACACTTGTGCTGATTTGTGGTGGAACAAGAGGGCAGATATATTGGTGGTTTGGAGGAATAGTTGACGTCTGCTCTGCTATTTTACTGAGCGTGATATCTCTGGTCTGTGGCCGCCCTAATTTTTTAGCTGTTTTCTGGGCTGCTGCTTGGCGGAAAAATCTCTTTCAGACACAGAAATGGGCATTGGGGTTTTCGCACACTTGTGCCAAATTTACTTCTCGGGGCAGGTTGCGGCGGGTCGGAGGAAGAGTTGACGTCTACTCTTCCACCTTTCTTGGAACAGTATCTAGGGTCGTGGCCAACCTTATATCCTGGCTGTAGCGATGGCCGCTACTTGGGGGGGGGCACTCAATGAGTGGGCCTCAAGTCTTTCTTTTTCTGATTTAGAAATGGGAATTGTGGTTTTCGCACCAGTGTGCCGAGTTTACACCTCAGGGCAGGTTGGAGGAAGAGTTGATGTTTACGCTGCCATCTTTCTCGGCACGGTATCTATGGTATGTGGCCACCCTAATATCCTGACTGTAGTGTCGGCACTTCTTGAGGGGGCGGGGAGAATCCCCTTGGTGAGTGGGCTCCAAATTCTTTTTTCGATTACAGAAATGAGAATTGGGGTTTTTGCACACACGTGCTCATTTTACACCTTGGGTCAGGTTGAGGAGGGTTGGAGGAACAGTTGACATCTACTCTGCCATCTTTCCCGGCATGGTATCTTCGGTCTGTGGCCGCCCTAATATCCTGGCTGTAGTGTGGGCTGCTACTTGGGGGAAAATTCTATCAAAAAGTGGGCTCCAAGTCCATTCTTTTTTCTGATACAGAAATTGGATTTGGGGTTTTTGCACACGTGTGCTGAATTTACACCTCGGGGCAGCTTGAGGAGGGTTGGAGGAAGAGTTGACGTCTACTCTGCCATCTTTCCTGGCATGGTATCTATGGTCTTTGGTCGCCCTAATATCCTGGCTGTAGTTACGGCTGCTGCTTGGAGGGAAAAATCCATCAATGAGTGGGCTCCAAGTCATTCTTTTTCCGATACAGAAATGGGAACTGGGGTTTTTGCAGAAGTGTGCCAAATTTACCCTTCAGGGCAGGTTGGAGGAAGTGTTGACGCCTGCTCTGCCTTCTTTATCAGCATGGTATCTACAGTCTGTGGCCGCCCTGATTTCCCAGTTGGATTGAGGGCCGCTACTTGGGGGAGCTGTGGATGGTAGAGTTGATCCAGGGTTAGTGACCCTCCTATTATCAGGAAATGGAGTTTGTTAATACATTCCTCACAGGGGGAGATTAAATTTCCAGCTTCCCCGGAGGGAGAGGTCATGGAGAAATGTGAGCTCATTAAGATTACATGGCCAGAACTGCGATCGTGTTGCCCTTCAAGGGTAACTGGAGCTGTGAGGCTGAGCTGGGGGCTGCACTGTGTGTGTTGGGGTATGACTCCTCTCCGCAACCCTCAACATTCTATAGGAATGTTTTGTTCATTAAAAAAATTGTTACTGCTCAGATCTACTCCAAATTCTGAATTACTGTCCTTAAGAAGATGCGTCCATGTCTGTGATGGTTACAGGACAGCATGTAACTCGATTAAATCCTCGATTACCTAAAAAATTGATACTGAACTGTATAAAAGACACAGATTCATGCAATAAATTTCTTTCATTCATTAATACATCAAAAGTATTTTCCTTAAAGCTGACTTGAACAATGAAGGGAGCAGCAGACTGCTCTCTCTGTGACTCTATCATTTCCTCCTGTCAGCATGCTCCTTGAGCTGCTTCTCTCCCTCGGTTTCTCTTGGCCAGCATCGTTCAAACCACTTTCTAGAAGCACAGGCTGTCAAGGGCCTGTAACAGTGAATGGAGAATCAGCTGACTGATAAGCCCATCTCTGTCACTCTTCTCTCTCCTGCTGTTAGCATGCTTCTGGTAAGCACATGAGCACTGAAGCAAGCCTCTTGTGCTACTTCTCCTTTCCCATTCTGGGCTCTGCTGTACAGAGGTCTAAGAGGCTGATACAAAGAAAAAAAATACTTTATCTCTCTATATCTCTCTCTCTCTATCGCTATATCTCTCTCTCTATATCTCTCTCTCTATCTCTATCTCTCTATCTGTCTATCTCTCTCTCTCTATCCCTCTCTCTCTCTCTAATTTTTTTTCTTTCTATTAATGTAATCTGTGTATTAGGCTGTTTGCCTGGAGTTCAGCTTTAGTAATATTACAGCACATAATTGCTGCTTTGGAAACACTCATTTAGAAGATGATAAAATTGTTCCTCCTCTTAGTACTTCATGTCTGTTTAGAGGTAGGTAGTCAATATTTCTAACCCTGCACTGTGAACATAGTAACAATTTTGCATCTTCTGTTTTAATCTAGGAGCTGAGAGAGGACAATGTGATTCTCATCGAGACGAAGACCATGCTGGAGGAGCAGTTGTCCTCAGCCCGGGTGCGGACGGACAAACTGCACGAGCTGGAGAAAGAGAACCTTCAGCTGAAATCCAAAATACACGACATGGAGCTGGTGAGGGAACCCAAGGTTTAATCCATGGTGGTACATGATAATTGTAGATGAGGGAAGATGAAAATTTTAGAATAGACGGGGGCTTAACCAGCACCAAGGACTGAGCTCTGACATAAAAAGGAATAAAAAAAATTGGAGAATCAAAGAAGCTTTTCCATAATTTTAAACCATGGACATACAGTGCCTTGAAAAAGTATTCACACCCCTTCAAATTTTCCACATTTTGTCATGTTACAACCAAAAGCGTAAAATGTATTTTATTGGGATTTTATGTGATAAACCAACACAAAGTGGAAGGTAAATGGTTGTCAAAATTTGTTTTACAAATTTAATATGTGAAAAGTGTGGGGTGCATTTGTATAGCGCCCCCCTGAGTCAATACTTTGTAGAACCTTCTTTCACTAATCAGCTGCAAGTCTTTTTGGGGATGTCTCTACCAGCCTTGCACATCTAGAGAGGGACATTTTTGCCCATTCTTCTTTGCCAAATAGCTCAAGCTCTGTCAGATTGGATGGAGAGCGTCTGTGAAAAGCAATTTTCAAGTCTTGCCACAGATCCTCAATTGGATTTAGGTCTGGACATTGACTGGGCCAGTCTAACACATGAATATGCTTTGATCTAAACCATTCCATTGTAGCTCTGGCTGTATGTTTAGGGTCGTTGTCCTGCTGGAAGGTGAACCTCCGCCCCAGTCTCAAGTCTTTTGCAGACTCCTAACAGGTTTTCTTCTAAGATTGCCCTGTATTTGGCTCCATCTTCCCATCAACTCTGACCAGCTTCCTTGTCCCTGCTGAAGAAAAGCATCCCCACAACATGATGCTTCCACCACCATGTTTCACGGTGGGGATGGTGTGTTCAGGGTGATGTGCAGTGTTAGTTTTCCTCCACACATAGCGTTTTGCTTTTATGCCAAAAAGTTCAATTTTGGTGTCATCCGACCAGAGCACCTTCTTCCACTTGTTTGCTGTGTCCCCCACATGGCTTCTCACAAACTGCAAATGTGACTCCTTATTACTTTCTTTCAACAATGGTTTTCTTCTTGCCACTCTTCCATAAAGGCCAGGTTTGTGGAGAGCACGACTAATAGTTGTCCTGTGGACAGATTCTCTCACCTGAGCTGTGGATCTCTGCAGCTCCTCCAGAGTTACCATGGACCTCTTGGCTGCTTCTCTGATGAATGTTCTCCTTGCCCGACCTGTCAGTTCAGGTGGACGGCCATGTCTTGGTAGGTTTGCAGTTGTGCCTTTCAATGTCTTTAACACTTCTATAAATTCATACCTCTCTCCTCATTGGAGCTCAGAGTTTACAGTATATGACTATAACATGGGTGTCAAAACTCCATTTTATCTCATGCTGCATCAGCATTATGATTGGTTCCACTAGATTTTATTTAAGGGTATCAAAGTAAAGGGTGAATACAAATGCACGCCACACTTTTAACATATTTATTTGTAAAATAAAATTGAAAAACATTTTATCATTTTCCTTTCATTTCACAATTATGTGCTACTTTGTGTTGGTCTATCACATAAAACCCCAATAAAATACATTTACGTTTTAGGTTGTAACATGACAAAATGTGGAAAATTTCAAGGGGTGGCCCCGGTCCTTAACCGGTAATTGCCGGCTTTTTTTGTTGTATACATTTCAGCTGTCGGGGGGAGGGGGAATCCCGCTTACAGCTGAACGAACAGAGCCTGAAAGTCTCGAGTACCGATACTCGTGCAAATGCTTGGTATCGGTGCAACCCTACTGTTAATACTACAGCATGCACATGGATTTTGGGCAATTCTGCGCTTCCAACCTTGCTGTAACCTT
Source organism: Lithobates clamitans (assembly GCA_037952925.1). Classification (NCBI taxonomy): domain Eukaryota; kingdom Metazoa; phylum Chordata; class Amphibia; order Anura; family Ranidae; genus Lithobates; species Lithobates clamitans. The sequence goes on along the minus strand of JBBGZY010003481.1, from coordinate 48,187 downwards.
TTTTTTTTTGTGTCCTTTTCTGTTCCAGCATGAATGTGCCCTGTACACCAAGCCAACTCCATAAAGACATAGTTTGCCCATTATGGTGTGGAGAAAGTTGAGTGTCCTGCACAGAGCCATGACCTCAACCCTACTGAACAGCTTTGGGGGTGTGTTGAAATGTTGAGGGTGAGCCTGGTATTCTCATCCAACATCCCTACCTGACCTGACAAATGGGCCCAAATTCCCACAGGCACACTCCAAAATCTTGTGGCAGTCTCCCCAGAAGAGTGAAGGCTTTTCTAGCCGCAAATGAGGGCTTCTACATATTAATGGTCATGGCTTTGGAATGGTATGCCCAACAAGCTCTTATAGGAGTTATGGTCAGGTGTCATCACTTCTAGCCATATATTGTAGACCTGGTAAATATTTCATCTTGGCAGCAGTTATGAAATCCTTTATAAAGGACTTTATTACATTGTCAGGACCGTTTCTCGGATAAGAGTCGTATTGAGGAATTGCTGGAGGAGAACATGGTGCTGGAAATCGCTCAGAAGCAAAGTATGAACGAGTCTACTCAGCTGGGCTGGGAACTGGAGCAGCTGTCCCGGAGCACGGATCTGTCTGACGGTGAGTGGCCAAAAGGTCAGGAGTTGCTCACAAGATATGGCGCTGCTGTTCTCGTGCAAAGCTTTCAATGTCTTTAACACTTCTATAAATCCATACCTCTCTCCTCATTGGAGCTCTACAGTATATGACTATAACAGGGGTGTCAGACTCAATTTTATTACAGGCTGCAGCAGCATAATGATAGCCCTCAAAAGGCTAGTTGTATCTGTAAGATTATATGTCCAGAGCCCCCCCCCCCCCACCATCAGAAGTCAAGAGTACCCTAACCTCCCAAACATCACAATGCACGCCCTCAACTTGTGCTGCTGCCATGAAAAATCTGGGGAGAAGCTGGGAAACAGGAAGTGCAGGGTCCTGGACAAGGACAAGAGGAGGGCTGGAGTGCAGTTGCCAAAGTCTGCCAATTCCCGAGACAAGGATCTGTAGGAGTTCTGTCCTCCTCTCTGCTGAGATAGGGGTGGGGGGAGGCGCAGAGATGATCCGCCCCTGCGACTGCACAGAGAAGTGTAGAATCTGGAGGAGACGTTCTGTCCTCCACTCTGCTGCGGACTGCTGAGATGGGGGTGGGGGGAGGCGCAGAGATGATCCTCCCTTACGACTGCACAGAGAAGTGCAGGATCTGGAGGAGGTGTTCTGTCCTCCACTCTGCTGCTGACTGCTGAGATGGGGGTGGGGGGAGGCGCAGAGATGATCCTCCCCTGCGACTGCACAGAGAAGTGCAGAATCTGGAGGAGACGTTCTGTCCTCCACTCTGCTGCTGACTGCTGAGATGGGATGGGGATGGACAAGGGGAGTGCTGCAACTGCAGGAGAGGTGTGAGGGACACATTTGTGTTTGACACGTGTGGACTATAACAAATAACGTAGCTTTTGTGGAAAGTGGCTTGCATTGCGGGATCACTGGACTTCTGGTCTTTTATAAGGAGCAGTTTGAGACCAGTCTTCTTTAGTTAGCAAGTTTCCAGTTAGACAGTCTTTGCTACTTTGAATTGAGGAAAGACTGAGAAGGCAGTTTGGCCTTGTATCAGCCTGTACTAGGCTAGCCTTTAACCCCTTTGTTATGTATGTCAGCCTGTGCGGCGCGCTCTGCTGCCTCCAGCTTCTTTACCGGTCCCCCGCGGCAGTGACGAATGGCCCGCCCCTCGGCTGAATTCCCCAGGGGGAGAGGTGGCCAGAGCGCCTGTCATTAAAATCATCCCCGAACGGCTGACGGCTCGCCTCTGAGCTGATGAATGATGCATCCTGGCCAGCTCTGCTTATATAGCCCCATCAACCAGAGGTAAAGGCTACACTTTACTGCTTCGGCGGAAGGGGTATTTTTTTTCACATTATGCTGCGGGCACCTCCTGGGACAGACGGACTGAGCCGGCCCGGGCCCCCCCCACCACGGGGCCCTCGGACGGCGACCGACTGACCGAATGGTCAGTCCGCCCCTGTATATGTCTTCCTAGCAACTAGGCATTAGGTATAGTGTCTCTTGAAGGATGTAGTACTGTTGATTAATTATCGTTAGATATAAATATACTACTAGCCAAATAGACACTCCTACTAGTTAGGAGTTCCCTGACCAACCACCTGTTTTTCTAGTAGCCTTTAACCCCATGGAATCCCATAGTAAGCCCTGAAGTGTGTGGCCTTCAGAGCCATGCTATGAACACTGGAAAACTTTAGACTGTTTTCGGTTTTTGAGATGCATCTGAATATAGACTTTGCTTAAGAGTGGTTCTGAGTCATGGACTAAACTTTCTTAAAAAGGAGGATAAAGGAGGATTGCGTGGCCCCCGAAAACATGTTGTGATGTTGCTAAAGAACTATTAAAGCATTTTTGGACTTTTTGTCTTTTGGCTTGCTGCTTATTTTGTATTGTTCTTCTTGGCATTAATTCCTTGTTACTGTAGCGCTTACCTTCGTAGTTGTCTACTGTTAGGGCCTTAGGCTCTTTACCATTAGTTGGATCTGCAGCCAAGCATGCAGTCAGTCACTCTTTTGGCTCAGTATTCAGTCTAGGGTTATGCTTTTCTGATGCTTTACTGCATAACCTGAACTTGGATAGGTTAAGGGTAACTGTTGTATAACAAGTAAGTTGCTTCAAGTTGCTCAAGCAGCAACTTGAGGATACTAATCTTCCTCCAAAGAGTCTTGAGCAGAGTTCTTGTAGCAGCAAATATTGGGCTGAGCTTTACCAGGACACCGTCAGCAATGCCGACTTTGGCACAAGAGGGATAGTAGAAGCACACAGTCACCGGGATCTCACACTGGTCTGTACTCACTAATGTCCTTGGATAATTGGAAGCCTCCTTCCATTATCTTCCAGACCAGATCCCCAAAAGATAGTCCCTACGTCAGAATTTCAGCAGAATAGGCCCTCCAGCTAGCCTAGCTGGGACCACGATGAGCAGCAGAGCACATAGCAGGCCTGCCCAGAAGGGCAGCAGCTCTCCAGCCTGGTATCTTCTCCTCCAGGACAAGATCCTTATCTGTTCTAAGCCCCAGGCTATTTATCTCCCCTCCCAACCATCATCTGGGCACATTCTACCAGAGATTGGGCAGGGCTGCATAAATATTCAGCTGCTTATTTTAAGCTCCCAGCCCACTATCTTCTAGAACTCTTCCAGGAAGACAGGGGTAAGCAATCGACCCTGCAGCCAGTGGAACACCGAACAGGCCAAAATAATCACATGCAACTCAACCGATTACAGTTTGCCAATAACAAATTTTACCTACGCTACCTGTCTAGGGGATCCTTGTTTTATGTGAGCAGCCGAGCTGGAGCCAGTGAGCTCATTGAATTAATTTCATCTCTTTCACACCTAATGAAGATGTTCCAGAACCACTAGACTATCTCCTGCCCCCATGACTATCAAACACTGTAGAGAGGCAGTCAATGATGAGCTCTAATGCCCTGTACACACGGTCGGACTTTGTTCGGACATTCCGACAACAAAATCCATGGATTTCTTCCGACGGATGTTGGCTCAAACTTGTCTTGCATACACACAGTCACACAAAGTTGTCGGAAAATCTGATCAATCTGAATGCGGTGACGTAAAACACGTATTTCGGGACTATAAACGGGGCAGTAGCCAATAGCTTTCATCTCTTTATTTATTCTGAGCATGCGTGGCACTTTGTGCGCCGGATTTGTGTACACACGATCGGAATTTTTCCGACAACGGATTTTGTTGTCGGAAAATTTTATAGCAAGCTCTCAAACTTTGTCGGAAAGTCCGATGGAAAATGCGTGATGGAGCCCACACACGGTCGGAATTTCCGACAACAAGGTCCTATCACACATTTTCCGCCGGAAAATCCGACCGTGTGTACAGGGCATAAGAGTTTTTTTATAAAAGATAAAGTATGCAAGGATTGGGCCCTTTGCCAGGTTTTCATTGTGGTCTGTGTCACTATTGGGGGGGGGGGGGGGGATTTACCCACTCTATACATCATGATGAACCATCATCGGGAGACAAAGTGATGGGTGGTGATCCAACATTTTATAGTTGTCAGAGCAAAAAGTGCGGGAAATCCTCCATTGGGATGCCTGCTACTATAACTGGAATGTTCGCTTTGGAGAGATTTCTTCTCATTTCCTCTTGTGTCGTCAGGACAGGAAATTAAAAGAAATCTCCCCAGCAGGACACAGGCAGCAAAAACTTAACCTTGTATGTTTTTTTTTAATATATTCCTTATTCATACAAAAAATAACATGAACATGGGATGCAATGGTAACCATACATAATTTCCTCAAGGGGTTTTAACACTTTCATACTCAAAAAAACATCCTTATGTACACTCTGATTCTTTTTCTGCACGATGATCACGAAGTTTTTAGGGAAGACAGTATTGTGATACGTTGGTGTCCCTGAAAAATATTTTTTTTCCAGTTTCAATATTTTTTATTGGGTTTCACAAGAACAATAAAACCATGGGACAAATGTTACAACACGGTTTGTAACCATGGATAATTGCGTACCAATGTTGTAAAAATGAAAATTTTAAATAAAACAAAATTGTAAAAGCAGTCCATCTCACACAGATGGCTGCTGCCAACTAGGGATCGTGCAGCGGCGTGTCGTCATCACCAAGTCCCTAACCGGCGTGTTTCATCTAAGCGGACATTATCAAGGGTATTTACCGTATATACTCGAGTATAAGTCGAATTTTTCAGCACATTTTTTTGTTCTGAAAGTGCCCCCCTCGACTTATACTCGAGTCAAGCACTTTTCTGCAGCAAAAAATGTCATTTTCCGAACCGACTTTGGGGCCGCGTATCTCAGGGCCACTTAGTGCTAGGAACCCCAAATTTGGTGTGCAAACCCAGTGGAACTTGTACCACAACAAAGCTGAAGTTCCTAGCACTAAGTGGCCCCGAGATACGGGGCCCCAAATTCGGTTCGGAAAATGTCATTCTCTGCTGCAGAAAAGTGCTTGACATTTTCTGAACTGATTTTTGGGGCCCTGTATCTAGGGGCCACTTGGTGCTAGAAACCCCAGCTTTGAAAATTTTATGGTACTAGTTCCACTGGGTTTGCATACCAAATTTGGGGTTCTTAGCACTAAGTGGCCCCGAGATATGGATAACTGTGTCCATCTGCAGCAATGTAATTTCGGGACCCTTTGGGTTCAGAGACCCCAAATTTTGGCTGCAGCTAGGGGGCATCTAGGAACCCTTAACTACCGAGTTTGAAGTTCAGGGGACCTATGGCTGCAAATGGGCACAGTGAGGCATGCAAATGGGAACAGTGATGCTGCAAATTGCCATTGTTGACCCTCTTTTCCACTTACAGTAGCTGTGCATTTCTCACCCTCGTCTTATACTCGGGTCACTAAGTTTTTCCCATTTTTTTTGTGGTAAATTAGGTGCCTCGACTTCTACTCGAGTATATACGGTACTTATTAATGGTGGACACTTGCACTAGAAACACTTAATTACTAGTGCTTGTTTATATTTGTGGCGCTGCACTTTTTATTTTGTTTTAATTTCTTCCTGATTTTGTATATCAAACCTTTGTGTAAGCAGCCATATGTTCATTTATTTCTGGGAATATATTTATAATAAAAGTGAAAATTGTCTGCAGAATTCTTTATCGAATTGGAGTTTCATAATCGGTGTTGATTTAAGGTCATAGAAGAAGGTGCATAGATTATGTTCGATGCATGCTGTGCACGTTTGGGGTAATCATCTTGGAAGAGGAGGGGGTGGGGGTGGGGGGGTTTAGAAGTGGGGGGGAGAAGGAACAAATAGAGGGAAAGAAGGGTGGAAACTAGGGTTGTCCCGATACCGAGTATTTTCAGGAGTACTTGTACTCGTGAAAATGCCTAGTCCGATACCTGGACTATCAGGAGCAATCGGTGCAATGACGGGGGAAGTTATAATCATGACAGCCACTTCTCCTCCTCTCCCTCCCATGGCTTTCAGCTGCTTTATTGAAAACCACACAGGGAGATCGGTGATTATAACTTCCCCCGCCACCAACCGATTATTCCTGAGTGTTCCCTGTATCCCCCTCCGGCTCCCCTCTGTGTTCCTCCGTGGGCTCCTCCAGGTCCCCTTCTCTGTGCTCCTCCGGTCCCCCCCCCCCACTCCTCCTCCGCTCCCCCTCCGCGCGCTCCTCCAATCCCCCCCGCTGTCCTCTTCCGGTCCCCTTCTGTGTGCTCCTCCCCCCAGATCTTTCAGGATGGAGTTTGGAGGAAGGAGCCGGTAAATATGTCATTTACCGGCCCCTTCCTTTTTCCGAATGAACAGAGTCAATGATCGCTGACTCTGTCCATTCATTACTGAGCATTGTTAACTGTTTATGGTGTCTCCGTTTTTATGAATGGAGAAGAGCCTCTGTCTCCTCTCCATTCATCTTCAGAGCAGCTGAGGCTGCTGAGAAAGGGACTGGGGAATCTCTATCCTCAGTCCCTTTCCATGTCTCGAAAAGGGAGATATCAGTGGTCTGTTTAGATCCCTGACGCCTCACCAAAGCCCCCCGTCAGGGTTGAATAAAAAAATAAAAATAAAGTAAAAAGGAAACGTAATAAATATTCTAAAGCAAAATTGTAAAAATAATAAAAAATAAAATAAACACTGACTGACCAACCCCCCCCCCCCCCCCCCAAAAATAAATAAATAAATAAAAAAGAAAGCATTGTAAATATATATATAAATTGTAAAAAATAATTAAAAAAAAAATCGTAAAAAAAAAAAAGAACATTTAAAAGTATCGGCGAGTACATGGAAAAAAGTATCGGTACTTGTACTCGGTTTTAAAGTGGTATCGGGACAACCCGAGCGGAAACTTTAACAAAGGGAAAAAAAGGGCCTTCTATTCACAGGTATTGGCATGATTGCCGAGATATTACGTTTGCAAACTGGTGTAGTTGGCAGGATGGCCATGGAGGTGGGGGGCTACCTGAAGGCTTTTTACATCCATTTCTGGATGGCTGAAAAAAAAAAATGAAACCTGAAACTCTCTGCATATCATTTTTATACCTGAGACCTGTGAGGTGGTAATAATGGTCCCGGCATGCGAAATGGCCATACCATTCATTTTTTGTGTGTTACAGGTGAGCTTTAATAAGAGAACAAGCTTATCCTGATCATTCCATTCAAGTAGTTTTGAGTTGTGGGTCACGTAAGGGGAGGACAGCACCCTATGTATGATGCAAACTTTAACCCTTTACATACTGAAGAACTAATTGTTGGCTGTGAGTGAAATGAGAATGCCGGACCGCCCCTTCGGTCAGCGTTCGGTGCTGAGTTTCACTAGAAGAATCCCAACTAAAGAAAAGGGATTGTGTGTCTGGTTTCTGGGATCAGGTTGTTTCTTAATTGCATTGCACAGCTTCGGACGCTGCATAGAAAAGCGCTAGCAAAAAAAAAAAATCCGGAATGTATCGTTTGACTACGTGTAGCACAGCAGCTCCCCCTAGTGACATCGGGTCAGTTATGTTGGCGGCACCCACCCTATGGATTGTAAGGCACGCTGGACTCCTATGTGCCTTTCTTTCATTCCTGGTATATGGAATTGAAAGCTTTCTGGGGTAAGTGAATGCGTTTAAAGTAGAGTTGAACCCAATTAAATGCCCGGAGTTTAGCCTTAACGCCCAAAGGGAGCCCTTAAAGTGATATCAAATTTTCAGGTTTTAAGCACTTTCAGCAGCTGATTTAATCCCTTGCTTGTTATCCCCTCTTCAGCCCATGGTGCCTAGGTGAGGGTAAAAGTCATAATTTTGGGGCAAAATCCTAGGGAATGCAGCTACATTAATTTTTAACCCTGGTCTATGTTCCAGTTCAAGCCAGTGCTATGATTGCTGCGCCATGTTTCCTGTCTTGGGATGCCTCTTGCAGGCATCCTATGGAGCCACCCTTATGTGCAGGGACTACAGTTCTGTCTCCCTACACTGTGAGCATCAATAGAAACGCACAGCCTCATAGATTAGGATTGCAAAGCACTCACTTCTCCAAGCTGACAGACTGACTGGAGACTGCACTTGACATGTGCAATTCGTTTCGGTCCGAATGTAAACTCGAACAAATCTTTTGGTTATTCGGATGTATTTGAATCTCCGAATTAAATAGTAATGAATTTAGTTGAAATTCGTTTAATTTGGTTTATTCGTTTCCTAACGAATTCCAAATTTTCAGAAAGATTTGAATTGTGTGTGAAGAATAGCTGGTTAAGGAGTGGGCCGGGAAGGCGGCCGCCGCATTCTTAACCACCTCCTTCCCCGAAAATGGCGGCCAGAAAGTGGTTTCATTATCCTGACTGGGCGTCCTATGACGTCCAGCTGCTAGCGCGCGCCCGGTGGTGTGTCAGTCTGACACACTGCATCTCTAATCTTGGTAAAAGAAGCCTATGATGTAGGCTCTTTACCACATAATCGGCTGTGTCCAATCACAGTGTAAGCAGGAAGAGACGTTTATTGGCTTTTCCTCCACTCGCACTCACAGGCATGGGTAGAGGAGAGCCGTACGGCTGCTCTCCTGACAGGAGGGGATCTGTGCTGATAATCAGCACATTGATTATCAGTGCAGACCCACCAGGGATGCCCACTTTAGACCACCAGGGATGCCCACTTTAGACCACCAGGAGAGCCCACCAGGGGTGCCAATTAGTGCCCATTAGTATGGCATTCTCTGCCCATCAGTGCCACCAATGAGTGCCACCCATCAATGCCTATCAGTGCCGCTTATTAGTACCCATCAGTGCTGCATATAAGAGCCTCATAAGTGAAGGAGAAAACTTACTTATTTACAAAGTTTTGTAACAAACGAAGAAAAATTTTTTTATTTGTAGCGCAAAAAATAAAAACCCCAGAGGTGATCAAATACCACCAAAAAAAAGCTCTATTTGTGTGAAAAAAACTAAAAAAATGTTTGTTTGGGTACAGCATTGCATGACAGCGCAATTGTCATTCAAAGTGTGACAGCGCTTAAAGCTGAAAATTGGCCTGGGCAGGAAGGGGGGAAGTGCCCAGCATTGAAGTGGTTAACAACCGATGCTTCATCAGCTGTCCAGAGGGTTTCCCCGCTAAGAGCTGAAATGTAAATAAAAAAAGAATGCCAGCAATAGAAAAAAAGTGTGGAGTCCTTCCACCCAATTCATACCAGACCCTTATCCGAGCATGCAGGCCAGGAAAGGGGGGGGGGGGGGGGGCGCGCAAGCGAGCGCCTCACCTTTTTTTTTTAACCCATACCAGGCCACATACACTCAAGGGCCTCCTCCCCACAACCTTGGGTGGTGGTTGTGGGGGTCTCCGGGCGGGGGGGCTTATTGGAATGTGGAAATCCCAGTTAGCAAGGGGGCCCCCAGATACCCCCCCATGTGAATGATTATACACAACACAAGTTTTTGACAATTACTTTGATAAAAAATTTAAAAAACGCGTCCCACGTTGTAGGTCTATCGTCAATTATGACACACGCCGGACCCGAAAAAAAACAAAAACCTTCAGCCTCATCGAAGGCTCCTGCCATCTGCCTGTTCCTCTGTCTAACATTTCTTAAATGGCTAAGGGGCGGCGTCACCCAATGACATCAACAGGGGCACAAACCCGCAGGATATAATAGAAGTCTGTGGCTCAGTGCAGCAATCCTGCAGGAAAGCTCAGTGTGAAAGCAGCCGAATGACCCTTTTTAATGTGATTACATCGCTCTTCAGGCTGCCAGAAAGGTCCCAAGTGAAATGCTGTTGGTTTCACTCCACCTGGGACAGGAGCCGGCGCAACAGAGGAAGCATCAACTCTTGCGGCTGCTTCCTCCGCTGCCGGCTCCATGCACTCTGATACTCTGGAATGGTGGGTCGGCAAGCCCAGATTGCAGGTTGCCATCCCAGAGCATGCGATAACGGACATGGGTTGAGCACCCCTGATTTAAACTGTCCTGTAGTATCATCTCATGAGATCTGGGGTACTCGGCATTCCCCGGGATATTGTCCAGAAAATGTCACTGTGCGCAGCATGGAAGCCAGCAAAAAGGTTATTTTTTCTTATTTATTTGCAGCAATTTAGGGTGACTTAGTTGGCCCTTAACTGAACAAAGCACACATTGTTTTAAGCCTATATGATTTATTGGGTGAAGTCCATGTATGTAAAGTGCTGACTTTTCTCTCGCCTCAACAGCCAGAAAGTCATTTGTGTTTGAGCTGAACGAGTCGGCGTCCAGTCGGATCCTGAAGTTGGAGAAGGAGAACCAGTCCCTGCAGAACATCATTCAGGAGCTGAGGGAGGCTTCCATCAGCCTGGAGGAGAGCAGCCTGAAGGGCCAGGAGCTGGAGAAGGAAAATCAGCAGCTTAGTAAGAAGGTCGGTTCCAGGAAATGAGAGATACTGCCAACCTTTATGGCTCTAAGGGGCTGTTTGAAAATGGGAGAACATATAGCAAAATGTTTGCTCTGCATTTTACGAGCCATTAGTTAAGTGCTGGCTGTGGTGTAGAACCAAAGTGTCTTTAGAACAACAGTTCTCAACCCTATTGGGAGAAAAAAAAAATTTTCAGGGGAAGACTCCCACTGAGAAGAGACACAGGTGGACCATGCTGCTTAATAAAGGGATGCATTTTATTAGAAAAATATATTTACGGTAATACAAAAAGAGCCAAGACCAGGTACCCACCACCAACACCAAGATCATATTAAAATTAGACAACGTTGTCTGTTTAAGAGCAGCTGCATCACGCTTCAATCATGCATGCACACACCTGTAACAAGACTATTGTTAATGGGATTAAATAATATTTGTGGATCAGACTAATGGTTTCAGTGGCATGCACCGTACATGACAAAGTCCGTCCAGTCACTGGATTTAGATTGAAACCCTTTTAACAAAAGACCCCTGCTTGAAGGGTAGTTGATTGAGTCAAGTTGCTAGTCCCACAGAGACGGCCTTAAAGTGGGGTTCCACACAAAAAAAAAAAAAAAAAACTACATAAAAAATTCAAAAAAAAAATACAAGAAAACATTTGGATATATATATTTTTTTTTACTCACCTCTAAATGCCTGTTGCTAGGGGGTCCCTCGTAGTCTACCTCTTTCAGTGCCTGGGCTGGTGACATCACTTCCCCCTCGGCACAGGAAGGGCTCAGCTCTGCTCCCTCCCTCCTGTCAATCATCTGGGACCAATTACAGGTCCCAAGTGACTGAGCGGCCAATCACGGCGCGCGGTGACGCTCACGCATGCGCAGTGGGTGCCAGGCTGTGAAGCCACAGCCCGGCGCCCACAGTTGCAATGCCGGCGCCGCTGAACGGAGGGGGAGACTAGCGGGGCTTCGATCCCCCGCATCGCTGGACCCTGGGACAGGTAAGTGTCCAATTAAAAGTCAGCAGCTGCAGTATTTGTAGCTGCTGACTTTTTTATTTATTTTTTTTTTTTTGACTGGCCCTCCTCTTTAATTAGAGTTGTAACAAGACATAGCTGTCAGTGTGGAGAGATGATTATAGTCCACAGTTAGTATCCAGTCCAAAGACACAGAAATACAGTTTCCCAGAATGGGATTGCATGTATTCACAGGGTCTAACTGTTGGAAAAACAATAGCTCAATGACGTTGTTTATGAAGTTGGCTAATACTGGCTGAGAAGCAACAAAAAGCAGGATGCAAAGTAAAAGGAGGTAGTTAAAGGACCTATGGTCCGCTCACCCGACCATTCATGGAGCGATATAATCGCAGTCCTGTAATATCTTTCTCCGGTCCGGGGGGCTGCATGTGCCGTCCTGTATGCTCTGTTTGTTGAGCGGGGTCCGTGGGGCTCCAGTGAGCCGTTTGCTGTCAGCACTATAGAAGTGTCAAGTCGTCTGGGCCACCATCCGCTTGTATCAGCCAAAGTAGTCACCGCTGGCTTCAGGCAATCAACTGCACATGGACAGGCGTGATGAAATACGTCATCCACGATCCATGAAAAAAAACCAGAGTCCCTGGTGAAACATGTCGGATTTGGCATCACGACAGAGACGCTCTATTGTGGATGATGTATTTCACCACGCCTGTGCATGTGCAGTTGATTGCCTGAAGCCCAGAGGACTTGACACTTATATAGTGCTGACAGCAAACGGCTCACTGGAGCCCCACGGACCCCGCTCAACAAACTGAGCATACAGGACGGCACATACAGCCCCCCCCCGGACCGGAGAAAGATATTACAGGACTGCGATTATATCACTCCATGAATGGTCAGGTGAGCGGACCATAGGTCCTTTTAACTACCTCCTTTTACTTTGCATCCTGGTTTTTGTTGCTTCTCAGCCAGTATTAGCCAACTTCATAAACAACGTCATTCAGCTATTGTTTTTCCAACAGTTAGACCCTGTGAATACATGCAATCCCATTCTGGAAAACTGTATTTCTGTGTCTTTGGACTGGATACTAACTGTGGACTATAATCATCTCTCCACACTGACAGCTATGTCTTGTTAAGACTCTAATTAAGGCCATCTCTGTGGGACTAGCAGCTTGACTCAATCAACTACCCTTCAAACAGGGGTCTTTTTGTTAAAAGGGTTTCAATCTAAATACAGTGACTGGACGGACTTTGTCATGTACGGTGCCGGCCACTGAAACCATTAGTCTGATCCACAAATATTATTTAATCCCATTAACAATAGCCTTGTTACAGGTGTGTGCATGCATGATTGAAGCGTGATGCAGCTGCTCTTAAACAGACAACGTTGTCTAATTTTAATATGATCTTGGTGTTGGTGGTGGGTACCTGGTCTTGGCTCTTTTTGTATTAAATATATTTTTCTAATGAAATTTATCCCGTTATTAAGCAGCATGGTCCGCCTGTGTCTCTTCTCAGTGGGAGTCTTCCCCTGAAAAAAATGTTTTTCCTCTCTATAGTATTTTAGGCACAGAGACCGCACTTATTATTATTGGTGAGCCCGCAAATTTTGCGACATCACACAGGTATATTGAACACCCAGTGTTGCGTTTACTAATAGTGAGTATTGATCTCCAACCAATTTTTCTCAACCCTATTGAGACTAGGGGCTGGTAAATTCTTCATGTCCCAACATAAAAAAGTACATGCCCAATAAAATGTATGGCTATGCCAAATTTGTATCGGCATGCTGGATGGGGCAAGATATCACATTGGGGGAGGAGCAGGGAGTCCTGGAGGGGACTCTGCAGCCCATTTGGTAGCCCTATGGGGGGGATGAGGTTTCTGGAGGGGACTGGGGTCTTCCCAGGAGGCTGGGGGCTTGCAGGGGCACTGTGGGAGTCTGGAGGGCACTGCAGGGGGCTAGGAGCCACCACGGGAGGTTAGGAGGCACAGTGGGACACAGTTGGAGTTAGGGGGCTTAAGGCTTGCAGGGGCACTGTGGGAGAATAGAGGACACTGCAGGGGCTAGGAGGCACTGTGGGAGGTTGTGAGGCACTGTGGGAGGTTGTGAGGCACTGTGGGAGGTTGTGAGGCACAGCGGGACACTGCTGGAATTTGAGGGCACTATAGGGGGTTGGAGGCTTTGCAGCAGGCTGGGAAGTACTGTGGGGGGCTGAGGACGCTCAGGGGGCTGGGGTTCTCTCCAGGAGGCAGGAGGCTTTGCAGGGGCACTGTGGAAGACTGGCGGGCACTACGCTGTTGCAGGTTGGGAGTCACAGTGGCATACTGTTGCAGGTTGGAGGAAGTATAGTTGGCTGGAGGTCTGCAGCAGCCTGTGGGAGCACTGTGGGCATACTGTGGGCATGTATAGGAGGTTGGGGACACTATGGGAGCTTGGAGGCACTATGGTAGGTGGAGGACCAGGAGGAAGTAGCCCAGTGAACCACTACTTTCGAGTGTACTCTGCAAAATGCTGCTCCACGATAGGAGGATAATGCTGGTCAGTCATGTGATTGGGATCCCAATGGTTCACACCGAAGCAATCAAAATGCTAAATTATAAATGTGGAACTGTACTTTCTTAGTTTTCTTTAAAATTATAATTTAACTTTGGCAGTACGGCTGCAGCAACGCCATTCCACTACTAATATGATGGGACTCCCTAGGGCCCATTCACACTGACATGTGGTTGAGAGTCCAGTTCAAATTTCATTCATGATAGGAGTTTCAGGTGCCTAACTGACCCCCCTTCATCAGGGCTTGTGCATGTGTGGGTTTGAATAAAGCTTGACTGACAGCCGCCATCCTGTGCTGGATTTCTAAAGCATGGATTAAGGTCCTGATGTGGTTGCCAGCCTAACAGTAGCAGCGAGGAATCTATGCACTTATTTTTAGGCTGCTGCTTCATGTACAAATCTTCTCTGCCAGGTTCCTGGTCCTCTTACTGGTGTTGCATTTGTGGCACAATAGGGGTTAATAATTTTTGGTCTTCTAGCTGAACTGCATTTATGACAGTCCGACGGGGACCCACCCCTCCATGCCTGCCCTCTCATTCATTGAGGAAAAAACCTGAACGTTGTTTACACTTAATGTAACATGGTGTCTTAATACGGGAGAGAATCTTGTCATTCCTCCGACTCTTCCCCATTTAGAGATTGTGTTACATTCAGTGTAAACTGTGCAAAGTCCTTTTTCTCAATGGATGAGAGAAGGAGGGCCCTTTTGGACCACCTTAAATTCAGTTCAGCCCATGGACCCAAAATGTATAGAGAACCTCCATAACGAGAGTTTAGCTCCAGGAAGAGGACCAGGCACCCTGCAGAGATGATGTCTACATGAAGAAGCAGCCTGCATGGCATTGTGCATGATATACAGGAAGTGTTGTGTTTGCAGCTTTAGGGGAAAACACAATTTTTTACTACATTTTTAATTTGAAAAGTCCTATCCCTAAATGCCAGTTATTTAAAAACATGGGGCATAGCTGGCTTGCTTATAAATCAATTCAGTGCTCAAGTAATGCAGAACAGAAAAGGTTTATGTAAAGGATTTGTTTCTGTCAGAAACCATGAAATCAGGCCAAGACAGAAATACAGTTGAATCACACTTGTTTAATAATAAAAGTAAAAAGAACAAACGTAGTCAAAACATAGCCAAAGTTCAGTAACCGGAACGGATAGTCAGCCAAGCCAGAAGTCAGGGATCAATGTAGTGGAACAGCAAGCAGGATCTGGAGCCAGAAGGGATGTCAGCAAAGCAAATCTTGAACAGGATCGCAGGAGTTTCTGTGATGTGACCAAGGCGAAAGCAGAGCTCCTCTGGACTGGACGGTTTAAGTAGGCAGGACTGACGAGCAGGATATCATCAACAGCTGAGTAACTGGAGAGATAGGAGCTGGCAATAAGCCGACAGCTGAGCGGCCAGCTCAGAGAAGGAAGGGCTGAGCCCAGCCCTGACAGTTTCTTCATTTTTATAAGTGAATAACATGGGAACAGTTATGGAACAGCCCTCTGACCTTGTGGGTTTGGGTGCATCTGCACCCTCAACATTACCAGTTACAAGTTTTAGTACAGCCCCATTTTTCTAGTTTGTATTAAAAAGATTGCCCTTTTAATGCCTTGATGTACTTTAAAATTAAAGCATGAAAGAAATAAACATTTTTTTAAATCAAAATGAAAAAATGAAACAGTTTTGGTAAACAAAATGTCAACTAAATTTGTTGAATCCTCAAAGCAGCCACCTTTTGCAGTTTTACCAGCACCAGTGGCATTCCTTCTACGAGGAAAATTAATATGGCGTTTTATTTTTCAGTTGTTCTCAAACAAACCTATGAACTGAATTACATTCTGTATTCTTTTTTCAGATCGAGAATCTGCACATGCAGATTGAGAAGGAGAGGCAGAGCAGTGCTGACTTGGAGAGTCTTGGTGAGGATCTTCTGAAAGAGAAGGAGCAACTTTCTCGGGTTCTGGAGAATGTCAAGTCTGAGAAGGGCAAGCAGGTGGGCCTGGATAACTGTTAAAGTATAACTAAAAACTTTTTTTAGGTTTAGAATAGAGTGGGATGGAATTAGAGCCCCTGTCAGATAATTTATTGCTGCCTGGGGCCCCCATTAGGGAGATCCCTCTTCTCTAGCTGTCCTGTTTATCGTTATTAGATAGTGAAAGAAAACCCAAATTTTGGGTTGCCGCCAGAAAAGGAATAGAAGGAAATCTTCCAATGAGATCACTCATTTTGAGATGTTCCTAATGGGCACACTAATCTGGACAACCAGGGATTCCTTCACTTTGAAGGAATTTCTTCCTGTGTTTTTTTTTTTTTTTGGCTATGAGACAGGAGGTGAAGGGAAATGTTTCCATTGGGACACAGATCATAAGAAAAACCTGACGGGGGTTATATCCCTTCCATACTCTATTCCAGGGGTCTTCAAACTTTTACATACAAGGGCCACATAATATACTTTACAAATATTCATGGTCCAAAAAAAAAAAAAAAGTTTTAAAAAGGAATAAATACATCGTATCTGCATGAATACAAGTTCTATGAGGAATAAGTTTATATCACAAGTCCCCCCCCCCCCCTTTACATCACAAGTTCTTTCTCCCCCCCCTTTACATCACAAGTTCTTTCTCCCCCCCCCTTCACATCACAAGTTCTTTCCCCCCCCTTTACATCACAAGTTCTTTCTCCCCCCTTTACATCACAAGTTCTTTCTCCCCCCTTTACATCACAAGTTCTTCCCCCCCTTTACATCACAAGTTCCCCCCCTTTACATCACAAATTCCCCCCCCCCCCCTTTACATCACAAATTCCCCCCCCCTTTACATCACAGGTTTTTCCCCCCCCCTTACATCACAGGTTCTTCCCCCCCCTTTACATCACAAGTTCTTCCCCCCCCCCTTTACATCACAAGTTCTTCCCCCCCCCCTTTACATCACAAGTTCTCCCCCCCCTTTACATCTCAAGTTCTTTCTCCCCCCCCTTTACATCTCAAGTTCTTTCTCCCCCCCTTTACATCACAAGTTCTTTCTCCCCCCCTTTACATCACAAGTTCTTCCCCCCCCCCTTTACATCACAAGTTCTTCCCCCCCCTTTACATCACAAGTTCTTCCCCCCCTTTACATCACAAGTTCTTCCCCCCCTTTACATCACAAATTCCCCCCCCCCTTTACATCACAAATCCCCCCCCCCCTTTACATCACAGGTTCTTCCCCCCCCCTTTACATCACAAGTTCTTCACTTCCCTTTACATCACAAGTTCTCCCCCCCCCCCCTTTACATCACAAGTTCTTTCTCCCCCCCTTTAACATCACAAGTTCTTCCCCCCTTTTACATCACAAGTTCTTCCCCCCCTTTTACATCACACGTTCTTCCCCCCCTTTTACATCACAAGTTCTTCCCCCCCTTTACATCACATGTTCTTCCGCCCCTTTACATCACAAGTTCTTCCCCCCCTTTACATCACACGTTCTTCCGCCCCTTTACATCACAAGTTCTCCCCCCCTTTACATCACACGTTCTTCCCCCCCTTTACATCACAAGTTCTTCCCCCCCCTTTACATCACATGTTCTTCCGCCCCTTTACATCACAAGTTCTTCCCCCCCTTTACATCACACGTTCTTTCGCCCCTTTACATCACAAGTTCTCCCCCCCTTTTACATCACACGTTCTTCCCCCCCTTTTACATCACAAGTTCTTCCCCCCTTTACATCACATGTTCTTCCGCCCCTTTACATCACAAGTTCTTCCCCCCCCCCCTTTACATCACAAGTTCTCCCCCCCTTTACATCACAAGTTCTCCCCCCCTTTACATCACAAGTTCTTTCCCCCCCTCTTGCATCACAAGTCCCTCCCCCCTCTTGCATCACAAGTCCCTCCCCCCTCTTGCATCACAAGTCCCTCCCCCCCTTACATCACAAGTCCGTCCCCCCCCTTACATCACAAGTCCCCCCCCTTACATCACAAGTCCCTCCCCCCCTTACATCACAAGTCCCTCCCCCCCTTACATCACAAGTCCCTCCCCCCCTTACATCACAAGTCCCTCCCCCCCTTACATCACAAGTCCCTCCCCCCCTTACATCACAAGTCCCTCCCCCCCCTTACATCACAAGTCCCTCCCCCCCTTACATCACAAGTCCCTCCCCCCCTTACATCACAAGTCCCTCCCCCCCTACATCACAAGTCCCTCCCCCCCTACATCACAAGTCCCTCCCCCCCTACATCACAAGTCCCTCCCCCCTTACATCACAAGTCCCTCCCCCCCTTACATCACAAGTCCCTCCCCCCCTTACATCACAAGTCCCTCCCCCCCTTACATCACAAGTCTCTCCCCCCCTTACATCACAAGTCCCTCCCCCCTTACATCACAAGTCCCTCCCCCCTTTTTACATCAGAGTCTCCGTTCACATCAGAAACCTCCCCCTCTTCACAGCCCCCTATACATATAAGAGCCCCCACCTTACAATGGGGCCCCATCAGAAGTGGAGACCAACTGATCTGAATCCTGAAGTCTGTGCATGGAGTCTGATAATATACCACTGACCCTGGCTGGGGGCCAGAGTAAATCTTGTAGGGGGCCAGAGTAAATCTTGTAGCGGGCCGTGGTTAGGAGAGCCCTGTTCTATCTGAAATTTAAAAAAAAAATACTTTTTTCCCTTTTTAAAAGTCCAAAAATGTTTTTGTAAATATTATGTGCTTTGTTTTATAGATTAAAGAGCTGGAACAAGAAAACAAGCATCTCTCCCAGGCAATGGCAGCTCTTCGACAGAGAGCGCAAGACCACACGGATTCCAGAGTGAAAGATGTGGAAATGGAAAATAAAATGCTGCATGAAACGATCACAGACACCAGCAGTAAGCTGAACGAAGTGGAACATGAAAGGAAGCAGCTACAGAAGGTCTATGATCAGGTGAAGGAGAAGGTGGAGAGGGTAGAAGAGATGGGCAAGGAAATCCATCGGCTGGAGAAGCAGAATGAAGTGTTAACCAAGAAAGTGTCCTCTGTGAGGATCGTGGAAGAGAAGGTGGAGGCTCTCGAGAAAGAAAACAGCAAGTTAGAGGGAGAAAATAGAATCCTAAAGAAATCTCTGGACACTTTGCAGAATGTTTCAATTCGTTTGGAGGTGTTGGATAGTGAGAACAAGCAATTGGATGAGGAGAACCTGGAACTGAGGAGAGCAGTTGAAGCCATGAGGTTCTCCTGTACAAAAATAACGCAGATTGAGAGAGAAAATGCTGATCTTCATAAAGAGAAAGAAGAGCTGCAAAAGAACGTCGAAGTGCTGAAGGCCTTGGGAAAGAAGTCCGAACGCCTGGAAGTCAGCTACCAAGGCCTGAGTGAAGAGAACTGGAGACTTCAGCAGATACTGGAGGCTGGAAACAAGAAGCTCCAGGAGCTGGAATCCGAGCTTCAGGACACTGAGAAGGAAAACAAGGAGCTTCAGAAGACTTTGGAGGAATTTAGGATTTCCAACAAGAGACTGGAGAGGCTGGAACAAGAGAAGAAAGTGATGGACCAGGACTTAACCCAACTGGAGAAGGACAAGAAGATGTTGGACAAGGAATCTAAAAGACTGTGGCAGCAGGTGGAGCTTAAAGATGCCATCTTGGACGACAACACTGTGAAGCTGGCCGACTTGGAGAAAGAAAACCGAACACTAGAGAAGGAGGTTTCCAAGCTGCGAGAATCCTCTTCTAGAACTCGAGAGCTCGAGAAGGAGAACAAAGATCTGCTGCAGCAGCTGACCGTGGATAAAAGAACACTAGCAACGCTGAGAGAGGTAGGCCGAACACTGAATAAAAAGCTTGGACCAATGACTGGTGACATGAATGCTGAACATGTTCACTGCAATTTTCAGGCAAATCTGTCAAAAAACCTGTTCAAACTAGGATAAATATGCCAATAACAGGACAGCAAGTGTCTTATTTTTGTAGCCACAGATCTTCTTTTGTTTAGCTCTCCTCCTGAGAGTCTAGAATTCCCTGAACCTGGGAGGGTTTAACGTGGAAATAAATCTTCAGCTCCAGGTTGGAGATCTGGTACCCACTACAATGCGATGTAAGAACCAGGGGTGTGCCTGGGCACACCCTTATCGCTACGTGTGGTGCTGATTCCCCCTACTGCCCGATTCTGGAGAAGGACATGCTCCAGTTTGTGAATGAACAGGAAGCCACTCAGCACAGAGCACTTCCCATTCACTCCCTGTCCAGTGCAGCTGAGGCTGCAGAGAAAGGGCCTGTGTGTTTGAGCTTTGGGGGTGCACACCCCAATGTAATGGGCTGCGCACACCTATGGTAAGAACCTCTCTGTAGGTCACACCTTGCATTGTGGATTGCAGGGGATGGTTAGAAGTTAGAACACCTACTTGGAGATTAAAAGCACTTTCATATGACTTTCTACTGATTACAAGGGTTCTATGGTAATTAGGACAGGAGGTGAGAGAAGAGAAATTGTACATACGGGAACCTTTCGGCTGCTTGTGTTAAGCTGACCACAAGCTTTACAACAGTTTGCTTAAAATTTTTGTCAGCTTTAAAGTGGAACAACACTGTGTCTGAGCACCACAAACCCTATTTAACCACTTACAGACCGGGAGATTTCCCCCCTTAATGACCAGGCCATACGGCACTGCGTCGCTTTAACTGACAATTGCGCGGTCGTGCGGCGCTGTAACCAAACAAAATTGACATCCTTTTTTTCCCAACAAATAGAGCTTTCTTTTGGCGGTATTTGATCACCTCTGCGGTTTTTCTTTTTTGCGCTATAAACAAAAATAGAGCGACAATTTTGAAAAAACAATACTTTTTGCTATAATAAATAAATTTAAAAAAAGTAAAAAAAAAAAACAAATTTCTTTAATCAGTTTAGGCCAATATGTATTCTTCTACATATTTTTGGTAAAAATCACAATAAGCATATATTGATTGGTTTGTGCAAAAGTTATAGCGTCTACAAAATAGGGAATAGATTTATGGCATTTTTTTATGGCTTTTTTTTTTTTCACTAGTAATGGCGGCGATCTGTGATTTTTAGCGGGAAATGCAACATTGCGCTGGACAGATCGGACACTTTTGACACTTCTTTGGGACCATTGACATTTATACAGCAATCAGTGCTATAAAAATGCATTGATTACTGTGTAAATGTTACTGGCATGGAAGGGGTTAACACTAGGGGGCGATCAAGGGGTTAAATGTGTTCCCTGGGAGGTGTTTCTAACTGGGGGGGTGGGACTGACTGGAGGAGGAGAGAGATCGCTGTTCCTGAGCCCCTGTCAGAATGGGGATATGTCTGTTTACATTGACAGATCCCCGTTCCGGCTCTCTTTTTCCCGTGATCGCGGGTGGCCAGAGGACATCGCGGCTGCCGGCCACGCGCATCAGGTCCCTGCGCCATGCTGCGGCTCTTAAAGGAGCTGAAGCACAGCTACGGCGATTAGTGGGAAAGATCCAACCTGCCGCAGCATAATGATGGCAGGTGGTTGGCAAGTGGTTAATTCATTTTTATTGTCCAAAGCAAACTCCCCCATCCATCCATGTCTCCCATGCTTTATTTTTGCTGAGAAATCACTTTGAAAAAAACACTTCCCTAGCATTTCTGGATGTGACCATCGTGGGTAAGGGCAGATGTCATGTAGCATTTGCTTCTTGGAATCCATCTGCCCTTAGCTCAGGCATATAGGCAGAAGGGTTACGCATAGCTCAGCAAACTAAAACTTCCCTCCTAAAGAGTCCTGGGAGGTAGGACCCCATTTGCCTAGGCAAGAAACCAGGAAGTAAGTGAAGAGATGTAAAAAAAAAAGTTTAAAAAACTTAAATATGATCTACTTTCCTATCTATTTACTCATGCCAGCAGCATAAGGATTACAAATAATGTTGATTGATGGAGTGAAGTTCCACTTTAAAGCCCAACTCTCAAATTTTCCAGAGCTGGGCATAGAAACTAAATGTATTTGAAACCGAAGTAGTTGGGTATAAACTAGAAGAATTTGGTTCAACATTTCTCATTGTAAAAACTAAAGAACATTCGTTCGTTTTTCTAATCATTCGTGGCCTCAAATCAACTTTTTAACCCCAGTGAAATGAAGAATTGAAGGAACAGGATGGAATTTTTTTCTAACAGTGTATGTGGTTTTCATTCAGTAAATCCCTTAAGTCTCCATTCTAAAATGGAATAGTAAAGGCAAAGGAAACTTGAACTAGTTTCAAATAAACGTTCTGAGAAATTTTGTATGCATTTTTAATAAGAATTTTCTTACAAGTTTTCAATTAAAATTCTACCAGTGTATACCCAGCTTTACTCTTTATTATAGTAAGAAGTTTCAGGTAGTCCCAAATGACCTCTCTAGCCGTTTCTGTTCTTTTTTTCTTTGTGTCTGCTGTTTATTCAGACTTTTTTTCTTGCAGGATCTGGTACTGGAAAAGCTGAAGACCCAACAAATGTCTAGCGAGCTGGACAAGCTGAGCCTGGAGCTGGAGAAGATCGGGTTAAATAAAGAGCTGATGCTTCAAGATGAGAACAGCAATGCTGAGAAGTAAGGGGGGCATCTAACACCTACTGCTAATTCAGTTTCCACCACTGTAAACTTATTTAACCACTTGCATACTGGGCGCTTAAACCCCCCTCCTATCCAGACCAATTTTCAGCTTTCAGCGCTGACGCATTTTGAATGACAATTGCGCGGTCATACAACACCGTACCCAAATGAAATGTTTATCATTTTTTCCCCACAAATAGAGCTTTCTTTTGGTGGTATTTGATCACCTCTGCGGTTTTTATTTTTTGTTAAAAAAATGTAAAAAGACAATTTAAAAAAAAAAAAAAATTATATTTTGTTATAAAAAATTTTAAAACAGGTAATTTTTCTCCTTTGATGTACGCTGATGAGGCGGCAGTGATGGGCACTGATAGGCGGCAGTGATGGGCACTGATGGGTGGCAATAATGGGCCATGATCAGTATACACTGATAGGCAGCACTGCTAGGTGGCACTGATTGGCACTACTGGTGGGCATTGATAGGTGGCACTTGCGGGCACTGTTAGATGGCACTGTTGGGAAGCACAGATGAGGCAGATGTGCCTCTTCTACTTCGGGACCTTTGTCCCTCGCATCTGAGCCGGTGATCGGCATTATTTCTACTCACGCTATCAGCGTGAGTAGAAAAAAAACCCATTACCGATCTTTTGTTTACATTATGTGATCAGCTGTCATTGGCTGACAGCTGATCACATGGTAAGGGGCCGGGACCGGCCCCTTACTCGGATCGGTGGTCAGCCGAGTCTCAGTGACTCGGTGATCTCGGCGCGCGCCCTGTAGGGCGCGTGCACAGGGGAGGCCGTCATTTGACGGCCTCCTGGGAATTCAGGTCCGCGCTGTGGCCGTCATTTGGCCATAGCGCAGATGTCAAGTGGTTAATATGCTTTTAAAGCAAACCCATCTCTCCTCCCGTGTTCTTTGTTCCTAAGATTTTATCCCAAATTATATCTTCTAGCAAGGTTCGTAGTTTAGGGAAGTTCTCTTGAAATTCAGCATCCTTGTATTCCCCTTATGTTTCCTATTTGTGTGATTTATACCTGAAGCCAACTGACCTGTGATCGCTTTTTCCTAAATTGCCCCGTATTTCCATATCCGTGATGAGGCCTGTATTGTTGGTAATTGGTAGATCCAGTAACACTTTGTTTCTAGTTGGTGCATCTACCATCTGACCCATTAAATTGTCCTGCAAGACATTTAGGAACTGGCGAGCCTTAAATTAATGCGCGGTTCCTTCCGCCCAGTCTATGTCTGGATAATTAAAATCCCCCATTATGATAACACTTCCCATCCTTGCTGCTAATCTAAATTGTGATAGGAGATCCGTCTCCCACTCCTCCCTCAGGTTAGGGGGCCTATAGCATACTCCCAGTCATTGGTATGCGCAGCCTATTACATTAGGGTGTGCTTCCCAGAACACAAACATGTGTGTTTATATAAGCAGAGCAGTGGTGTCAGTAGAGCAAAGATTGGTGTCAGTGGACAGTGTTAGTAGTTTTTTTATTTTTATTATTTTTTGCAATTCTTTTTTTTTTTTTTTTTTTTTTTTTAATGATTTTTACATTAGTTTACTATGCTACAATTAGGCATGGAGACAGGAGCAATCAGTACAGATCACTGACTGTGTTTACTCAGAAAAGGATGGAGACGGTTAATAAAATATTTAACAGCCCCTTACCCACTCCTGAAAGGAGAGGAGGGAAGCTGGCAGCACTTCAGAGGGGAGAGAGGAAGTAGGGGTAATTGGCACCATGCAGGATGTTTAGGGTGTGCCCAGGCACACCTGGCCCACCCTGTGCACACGCCTATGCTCCCAGTATTATTTTCCCCTTAGTTTCATACCTTTGGAGCTCTACCCATAAGGATTCCACCTCCTTCCTAGCTCCCTTAGTGATGTCATCTCTCACATTCACTTGTACATTATTCTTGATATATAGGCATACCCCTCCCCCCCTTTTTACCTTCTCTATCCTTGCAATAAAGGGAATACCCTTGAATTGTTTCTTTCCTTTTTTGCATACCAAGTTCTACATCACAATGTCTGGACGTGCATCGAGGAACCGCTCATTAATGTGTTTTTTGTTTTGCAGGAAGTACAAGATCCTGGAGAGCAAAATTGAATCAACACTAAAGACGACTTTGGCTGTTAAGGAAAGCAAAATCCTGGCTCTTGAGAGTCAAGTGGACGAAGTCCGGAGCTGTAACCAGCAACTGCAGAATGAGCTGAATTCGGTACGATGTGCACATTGAGGGGGGGGGTTTGTATCGAGGATTTTGTACAGAAGAATAGAAATATCCATCAGTGCAAAGCTAATCTTGAGTTGTTTCCAAGGATTTCTTCTGCGTGATCTGACACCTTGCATGGCCGGAAGCATTAGAATATCTTATTATGTGCCATCTGGTCCCAATTCCCCTCTTCATTTTATTTGATAATCCATCATCTGTAAGACAATAACCCTTAAGCCGGCTGTAGACATTTTGAATCTCAGCCAGTTCAGCCCGGATTTGGATGAGATTCGAACCATGTATGGGCAGGCTGAATGTACACGAGTTGATCGATCAATCAACTTGGGTAAAACCAGCCTGTTGAATTTTTCATGCGATTATTGCCAGCGGATACAGCTGCCAGCCATAATCACTGTCCCACCCTGCCAGGAGAACATAATAGCTCAGCAAGGGCTATTAACGCAGACTTTTAATTGTTGGGGGGTATCGAGTGATTTTTTTTTTTTGGTTGGCTCCCCTGCACGAATGGCCGTCATTGTACGTCGGGCGTGTACACTGCGATCTGTGGGCGCGCACCCATTCGCCAGTGGGGGAGCCAACCAGCGGGTCCGCCGGACTCTGTGTCCGATGGCCACCCACGATCGCTCCAGAGACAGGCAGAACGGAGATCTGTCAATCTAAACAAACAGATCCCCATTCTGTCAGGGGAGTACAGAGTGATCAGGAAAAGCGATCTCTCTACTCCCAGTCAGTCCCCTCCCCTCACAGTTAGAAACGCCTCCCAGGGCCAGGGAACACATTTAACCCTTTGATCTCCCCCCTAGTGTTAACCCCTTCCCTGCCAGTGACATTTATACAGTAATCAGTGGCTATTTTTAGCTCTGATCGCTGTATAAATGGTCAATGGTCCCAAAAAAAAAATGTCCGATCTGTCCGCCACAATGTCACAGTCCTGCTAAAAATCGCAGATAACCGCCATTACTAGTAAAAAAAAAAATAAAATTTAAATGCCATAAATATATTTTGTAGATGTGATAACTACATATATGTGGTTTTATCTGCCAAAGAATTGGCATTTCTGTCCATCCAGTCCTAAGAATTGCACAGTTCAGACTGGATCTTCATGCAGTTGGAAGAGGAACTGCAGTCTGCTCACAATCTCCCTCCACTGAGTCTGACTGCAGCCATTTTAACTATGGGCAGCTGAAGCTGCTGCCTGTTTACTTCCTGGATTTACACAGACATACAGAGGCACACACACACACACACACACACACACACACACACACACACACACACACACATATATATATACAGACACGCTTAGGTTCCGTTCACATCTCCTGCATTCCAAATAGCGGGCGGAATCGCCGCGATCCTGCCCACGATTCGCAATTGCGGAAAATTGTGGGGCGCTTGTGCGTTGCCCGTCGATTTTAATAGCACCGCAAATGCGGCACGATTTTTCCTGTGATTTGTCGTAATGGGTGCGACAATCGCGGTAAAAACACGCAAACAGAATCGCGGGACGCCCGTCGTCCATAAGAATTACAGGAGCTTCTTGTGGGCGACGGGCGTCCCACGATTCTATTTGCGTGTTTTTACCACGATTGTGACCCCCCCATACGCGGAGATGTGAACTGAGCCTTACATCTATCTCTGCTTTCCTGTGTGCCGTCAGATTAGGCGTCAAAACTTGTTAACGGAAATGACGTTTCGTCACGTCCATCTTGGTACACCCCGCACTCAGCCGCAGTAAGTCTGAAGTCACCAAGCGGACATCTTTTTGCACCGCTGCTTTTAAAATTCAACATCAAAACAGTGTCGCGGACTTCTAAATACTGTATTTCACTATATAAGCTCAGTTTAGTGGTAAAAATAAGTGTGAAATGCAAGATTTCGGTGGGTGTAAAAAGATGTTCGCTTGGCCCCTTCAGACTGCAGGCTTAGTGTGGCCGAGTGCGGGGTGTACCAAGATGGCCGTGACGGAACGTCACTTCCGTTACGAAATCTGACGGAACACCTGCACATTTCACCTCTCTGGATGGATCTCTGCAGTCTCCTGTTATCTCCACCCTCATCCAGCCCCCTCCAGCTCTGCAGCTCGGATTGGCCCTCCTATGACTCAAGGAGAGTTGGAGAGAGAGCTGTGCATGATGTCATAAGGCTAGGCTAATGACCAGACAAGAACAGGAAGTGGGCTGTATAAGGCATTTACTGGCAGAAAAAAAATGTTTTGCTATCCAAAGTTAAAACAACAACAAGGGCAGAAGATTTAATAGATGGAAAGTTGAAAAAATTACTGAAGAGCCGCTTACGCGTCTTGTCCCTCCCCTAGCCTGTGATTGGACAGGGAAAGTAGAAGCAGCAGACCGACGAGCTCCACTCTCCTCCTATCAGCGTGTTCCTTAGCTCAAGGCTCGGTAGCACAACTCTTTGGCTGCTTATGCTACTTCGCCTTCTCCCAGTTGAGCTTTGTTGTACAGGGGATTGCAAGAGGCTGATCGCAGGTGCAATGCTCTGCAGGCTCTTTAGAGAAAAAAATAATAATATTAATAAATGCACTTTTTTTTTTTTTACCTACATTTATTTATTTTTTTTCAAAAGGTGAACTTACCCTTTAAAAAAATGTGCATAAAACTACATATAACACGCATACAAATGCAATTTAACGCACATTTCTGGAACGCATAAAAACTCAGCATCGTAGTGTGAACATGCCACATAGAAAACGATGCTGGAAAAACGCAGGCAACCCCACATGGTGTGAATGGGTGTTACCATATATTGTTGCCGGTCTGCACCTGACAGACAGGTACACTTTACAGAAGCTTTTGCTTCTTTATGGCAAGGCATTTTGAGACGCTCAATTCACATTCACTCTCAACGAGACGCTCGAAATGTGACACAGTGAGGAAGGCCAGGGAGGGGTTAATGTACCGGGTCATATGTAAGCGTCTAAGACCCCAGCGCCCGCGTACAATGCACAGGAAATATAATTAGCGGGGAGCAGGATGGATACCAATATACAGACACGGCAATGGGCTCACCGCTTCCCTCCAGAATTGTAAACAGCCTCAGAAAAGCGTGAGAACTCCATATTGTACCCACATCACACAGCATACCAGACAATGCCAGGGTGAGAAAATCCTAAACGCTGGACAATAGATTAGGGGACCTGTACTTCACCACCACGGGCAAGGCAAAAAAACAGCGTGCCAAGTGCCAAAACCCAACAACCAGTCGGCGATCGCCGCTCCCAGGTTTTGCCAGCTTGAACCTGATAAACTGTTGGTTCTGGCCAGCTCAGTAGATTGCTTTAAAAAAAAGCCCTGGATTCTTTCCTAAATGTACAGAATATCACTGGATACTGACATTAAGAACCCTTTCACACCGGGTCGCGGTAAAACAGCGTTTTAGCGGCGTGTTACCGTGGGATTAGCGGCGCATTTTGGCCGCAATGCGCCGGAATGGCGGCGTTTTGACGGCGGTATCCCAGCGCTGCTCCATTGATTTCAATGGGGAGCATCGGTGTAGGAGCGGTAAACACACACCGCTCCTTCACCGCTCCAAAGAAGCTGCTGGCAGGACTTTTTTTTCCCGTCCTGCCAGCGCAGGAGGGCCTGAGGGCTTTCACACTGGAGACAATGCTGCAGCTGTTTGAGGGCGGATTGCAGGCGCTATTTTTAACGCTATAGCGCCTGCAAAACGCCCTCGGTGTGAAAGGGGTCTTAGAGGTAACGTTGATCCGGGAAATATCTGATTGCCTCTTGGGGGATCAGGATGAAATTTTTTTCCCTTGCCGGAACAAACGTCAATCATGCTTTGCTGGCGTTCTTTGCCTTCCTCTGGATCAACTGTGGGTATAGGATTGTATGATTTTTATTTTTTTTATTTTTTATAGGATGGATGGATATCTACAGCTTATAAGTTTACATACCCTGGCAGAATTTATGAGTTCTTGGCCATTTTTCAGAGAATATGAATGATAAAACTTTTCTTTCACTCATGGTTAGTGTTTGGCTGAAGCCATTTATTATCAATCAACTGTGTTTACTCTTTTTTTAAATCATAATCGCAACAGAAACTACCCAAACGACCCTAATCAAAAGTTTACATACCCCAGTTCTTAATACCGTGTATTTACCATCAATGACAGCTTGAAGTCTTTTGTGGTATTTGTGGATGAGGCTCTTTATCTTCTCAGATAGAAACAAAGAAGCTCTGACCAGAAGTAGTAAACAAAAAAGGTATACCACATCCCTTAATAGCAAAAAAAGGACAATTTGTTCCCCTGGGGTGGGATTTTAAAGGCATTACCACAAAAAGGATATTAATAGTAAGAAAAATATTTTATTACAAAATACAAAAATATAACACACAATATATCAGAATAAAACATTAGCACACATGAAAAATACATATGTATAGTTGCATCGAGAATGACATGCAGGTAACAAGAAATGTATATATGTCACACAAGACAATAAATGAAAACAGATCAATGATAAAAGATGGAGTGGGTCTCACTAAACCGACGCGTTTCGGAAAGTCCTTCGTCAAGGTTTGACAAGTGAGAGTTAACATCTATTGAATATTGTGAGAACAGAAAAATGCCAAAATGGTTAATATCACATACATATAAAGTGGTATACCCCCCAAGTGTGAGAGAGTACACACTTACCCAATGCAGGTGTAAAAAAGACATTCAAAGCATATAGTCAGCTCTGCTGTGGTGTCCCAGGCCGCGTGCATGTGTCAAAAATCCAAAAATGGGTAGGCAGAATACTAAAAAGGATTCGTATGGAGAGTTCTGTCCCCCTAGATGCTGAGGAGACGCCGCGTCCAAATATAGGCGCAGCGCCTGTGCGCAGGCTGGGGTCCAAATGGATCTTCGGACCTAAGATTGTACAAACCATATCGTAAGAGAAAGCCAGTATCGTATAAGAAAGCTAATAATACTGGAGGTAGTGAGATCTAAAGAAAACAAAGTTCTAGAGATAGCACAAAAAAGTGTACATATGTATGGAGGATAAGGGCCAGAAGCATACCTGGAAGTTAAAGCTGAGGGAGACACCTACAAGGTGTAGCGTAGGAGGGGGGAGGGGAGGCTCATATATCACCGTGCCGGCTATCGGGCTGACAATAAAGTAGGAGCCTATTGATGAAAACAAAAAGAAAGAGGGTGGAGTTCAATAAGAAATATAAAGACAGGTTATGGTGTGTGTAAAACACACCATGCAATGGAGTATTCTCCAAGGTATAGTTTAGTAAGTACCCCCAATCCATCAGAGTGCCTTACCTATGGCAGCCAGGAGCGCAGCACAAGTGCACCATCCACCTCCGATCACAAGATCAGAGTGGATGGGCTAGGGTATATAACCCCATTAGAGGCGCTCCCAGCTGATTGTAACAACAATCAGCTGAGCGCCGTGTCCTCCCTAGATTGCCTCCTCCCACTCTCCCCAGCTGTCAGACAGTCAGCCTATGGAACGGCATCCTGTCCTCTTTGTCCAATCCTGGACCCCCTGGGAGTGGACCGCGCTGCGCCCCCCCACGGACGCCGGCTCCGACCCCACACCGCGCATGTGCGTCAGCCAAGCTGGAACGCATCGTCATGGCTGACGTCACGGAGCCGCGCCCCGGAGACGCGCGCCGCCGTCCACTCCCACCGGCACGGGAAGCCGGGGCTGGATTCAGCGAACGCTGAACCAGACCCGGAAGGGAGGAACAGACAAGCAGTTTCCTCTCATGTGTCCCCAAAGGGGGACAGCCTTGCCGTGCCGGGTACACGCACAATCACAGCAAAGGGGGGCAAAAAACAAAAGATGCCACCCAGGGATTAAACAGACAAATCATAAAAGTGTCAAACAATGTAAAAGAAAATGTATATATACACAGTGTTCCGTGGTGTGGGAACACAAAACTATATTGGTTGTCTGCCAGTGCACCTACAGCGTGAGAGACCACAGCAGAGCTGTAACATGGGGAGAAAAAAATAATGAATAACAAAAGCAGAGAACTACAGAACACCTATATAAGGGATAATACCAATTAGCTCACCCAGTTGGGACAGGATTATAAACACAGGGGGTCACCCCACTGTTTAGCAAACACGAGAGCATGAACATGCAATTTGGTCCCCAGTACGGCCCGTGATGGTATCAATATCCAACCCAGAGCGTAAAAAATGCCAAGCCTACCTGTGGTAGGGGCATTGTTGGGGCAAAACGAGGGCCAAAATCAGGTCTCCTGTAAATGGTGTAAAGGGGCCTGGGATGTGTAATCGGCAAGTGATGGAATGGACGTTTATCTTTCCATGCCCCCGGAGTCAAAGCCCTCCAAAAAGGGCTTGAAACATGTGGTATCGTTCAACCCAGGGGGTCTGGTTGCCCGTAAGTTATAGATCCACCTTAACTCGAGTTGGAGGAGGTCCTTGTTCCAGTCTCCTCCCCTCCAGCCCGGGTGGACCCGATCCAAGATCGAAAATTTGATATTGGGAAACTCTCCCTGGTGAACCAGGGCCGTATGTCTCCCCAGTGGTAAGTCGGGGTCGCACGTCTGCATGCTCCTGATGTGGCGGTATGCTCTATGCCAGAATTCCAGTTTGGTTTTCCCAACATAGAAACATCCGCAATCACACCAGAGCATGTAGACCACCCCTTTAGTCTTTCAGTTCGCAAAATGCTTGGGCCTGAGGACACTGCCATTAGGTAAAGTAGGATTTTTGGTGGTGTACATAAATCTACAGTATCCGCAGGCCCCACACATAAAAGTGCCCCTGTACTTGCAGTGCTGGGCAAATTTTTCATCCCTAAATTCACTTTTCACTCTTCTCAGATGGTAAAGCTGGTCATTCCTCTTGGCAAAAAGCCTCCAGTTCCTGTGAATTCTTGGGCTGTCTTGCATGAACGGCACGTTTGAGATCTCCCCAGAGTGGCTCAATGATATTGAGGTCAGGAGACTGAGATGGCCACTCCAGAACCTTCACTTTATTCTGCTGTAGCCAATGACAGGTGGACTTGGCCTTGTGTTTTGGATCATTGTCATGTTGGAATGTCCAAGTACGTCCCATGTGCAGCTAACTGGCTGATGAACAAAAAAGTTCCTCCAGTATTTTTTGATAACATACTGCATTCATCTTGCCATCAATTTTGACCAATTTTCCTGTGCCTTTTGTAGCTCACACATTCCCAAAACATCAGCGATCCACCTCCGTGTTTCACAGTAGGAATGGTGTACCTTTCATCATAGGCCTTGTTGAATCTCCAAATGTAGTGTTTATGGTTGTGGCCAAAAAGCTCAATTTTTTGTTCTCATCACTCCAAATGACTTTGTGCCAGAAGGTTTGAGGCTTGTCTCTGTGCTGTTTGGCGTATTGTAAGCCGGATACTTTGTGGCATTCGCGTAGTAATGGCTTTCTTCTGGCGACTCGACCATGCAGCCCATCTTTCTTCAAGTGCCTCCTTATTGTGCATCTTGAAATAGCCACACCACATGTTTTTATAGAGTTCTGTATTTCACCTGAAGTTATTTGTGGGTTTTTCTTTGCATCCCGAACAATTTTCCTGGCAGTTGTGGCTGAAATTTTAGTTGGTCTACCTGACCGTGGTTTGGTTTCAACAGAACCCCTCATTTTCCACTTTTTGATTAGAGTTTGAACACTGCTGATTGGCATTCTCAATTCCTTGGATATCTTTTTTTATATCCCTTTCCTGTTTTATACAGTTCAACTATTTTTTCTCGCAGATCCTTTGACAATTCTTTTGCTTTCCCCATGACTCAGAATCCAGAAACGTCAGTGCAGCACTGGATGAGAGATGCAAGGGTCTGTCAGGAGTCCAGAAACTCATTGACCTTTTTATACACACACACTAATTACAAGCAAACAGATCACAGGTGAGGATGGTTACCTTTTAATAGCCATTCAAATCCCTTTGTGTCAACTTGTGTGCATGTTATCAGGCCAAAATCAATTTCTGTTGTGATTATGTTTTAAAAAGAGTAAACACAGTTGATTCATAATAAATGGCTTCAGCCAAACACTAACCATGAGTGAAAGAAAAATTTTTGTGTTATCATTCATATTCTCTGAAAAATGGCCAAGAAAACATATATATATATATATATATATATATATATATATATAAAATTTCAAATATTTTATTTAAATCAGGAAAAGGCAGATCCAGGATATCACAACCACAGTGCACAGACAACAATGCGTCCAATTGTAGACCAATGGTAAAACCACAATATCGAAGACAATTCAAATGTGGATGCATCCCATCTGCATTTACTTTAAATAATAGATCATGTAAAACCAAGATATGGAGCCGCCCATTCCTTTTATATATTTATATATATATATATATATATATATATATATATATATATATATATATATATATATATATTTTCTTTTTTTTTTTTTTTTCTTCCCTTTTTTGTTGGTTGAACTAGATGGCCTCCTTGTATCCTTTTTTTTTTTTTTTTTTTTAACCAGACTAACTATGGGACTTCAGTTTACTTACTGGGAGAACATTTAATAATCATGAATGAGTACACAGATCCCCTTATTAGTCGTATCTGAAGGCCTCTGTCAGGCCTTGTATGCGCCCCAATGGGAAGATTCCTCCCCTCTATTTGTCCGGGTTACCTTGGTCACCAGGATGAAGACTGAGAGAACATCCAAAATTTTGAGTTTCCTCTAGAAGAGGTATAGAGGGCAAATTGTCCAACCATTTTATGATTATTATTGTAAAATGACAATACATTTTCTGATTCCAATAGGGACAACTACTCAAGAAGGGGGTTGATGTTGTTTTATATAATGTATTCCTAACCTACTGTTGTGTCCTCATCCTTCAGATGAAACAAGAAGTCATCCTGCACAGCCAGAATGCTGCGAAGAACCCGCAGGAGCCTCAGGGGAAGCAGGAGCGTGACATCCGCAGGATGGACAGCATGGAGAAAGGGCAGCGGGAGACCACGAGGGAGCTGTTTAAGCTGAAGGACCGAGCGATCGAGCTGGAGAGAGATGTAAGTTCTGTTGCCGGAGATCTGCAATTTTTATCGTGACTGCAACATTATGGCGGACACATCGGACACTTTTCACACTATTTTGGGACCATTGTCATTTTTACAGCGATCGGTGCTATAAAAATGCATTGATTACTGTGTAAATGACACTGGCAGGGAAGGAGTTAAACACTAGGGGGCGATCATGGGGTTAAGTGTGTCCTAAATGTAGGGGGGGGGTGGGCTACCACTGACATGACAGCGATCACTGCTCCCGATGACAGGGAGCAGTGATCTCTGTCATGTCACAAGGCAAAAGAGGGAAATGCCTTGTTTACAAAGGCATCTCCACACCGCAATCGCGGGCCGCCGGCAAACTTCGAGTTCCCGGGACCCGCGGGCACGCTCGTGCGGCGGGCGTGCGCGCCCGATAGGCGGCAAATTTAAAGGGACGTACAGGTACTCCCATTTGCCTGCCTGTGCCATTCTGCCGACGTACATCTGTGTGCGGTGGTCAGCAAGCAGTTCATTTACATTGTCCCTTCTGTTTCTGTATGTGGATGATGGTACTTATTATTTTAATTTAAAAAAAAAAAAAACCCATCTAAGTACCTTTTTGCCAATCGATATACAGCTGTCACATGGCCAAGATCTTTCCCAGCCTGTCTGCAGAGGAACATAAACAGGAAGAGCTTCTAGTCCTCTGCTGCTGGTCAAATGTTAAAAAAAAATGCCTTACAGAGTAAATATAAAAAATACGAATTATATATACATTGTATAATGTATGGCCAGCCTCACAGATCTTCATAGAGGGGTATTGTTGCACAGATAAGGCAGTCCAATGGGCTTTGGGCTTGTGTCAATGGCATCAATTCGGCATCAGCTTAGGACTCTTTTAGAATCATTCAAAATCATTGACGGGTGCATTTGACCTGCAGTTGACTTGACTTCCTTCTGACTTTATTTGAGCTACTTCTATTTTTAATCAGAAGAAAGTTTTATTTGAACACATTTAAGCCTACATGTACCATAAACACTCACAAAAGAATGTAAAGTTGTAATGTAGAAAAACAAATCGTCAAATACAGCTTCTAATTTCATAGAACTGCGTTCAGACGTCAGCTCACTGAAGAGGACATACAACCCCACCTAGTGGCTGAAAACAGAAATGACAGTACCAATAGAGCACTACTATGGCACAATCCAAAGTCAGATAGTAGTAACCAACATTAAGTAATCAAAGGCATTCTACCCCAATATCTTCTCAATAATCAGGTCTACTGGAGCCAGTCCTGGTACATCAAGCCAACACCCACCCCAAGCCCTCTAAAATTTAGTGGGGCATCCACGGTGCAGCTAAATAACCCATTCATATCTTAAAGTAGTACCCATGTGGTCTAGCCATTCCTTAAGGGATGGAGGGGAAATGCTTTTCCAGTGGGGGAGGATAATTTTACGTGCCTGAAACAAGACCCTGGAAACGGCTTCCTTAGTAAAAGCATCCATTATAATGTCCTCAGCATTGGTATTATTGCTATTATATTAGGGTGTGCACCCCAGAACACACACACATGCGTGTGTGTATATATATATATATATATATATAGATAGATAGATAGATAGATAGAGATATATATATATATATATAGATAGAGAGATAGAGATATAGATAGAGATAGAGATATATATATATATATATATCTCTATCTATATATATATATATATATATATATATATATATATATATATATATATATATATATATATATATATATATATATATATATATATATATATATATATATATATATATATATATATATATATCTATAGATTTATATATATCTATAGATATATATATATATATATATAATATATATCAGCAGAGCAGTGATGTCAGTAGGACAGTCGTTTTTTTTTTGTTTGTTTTTTTTTGTTTTTTGTTTTTAATGATTTTTACATTAGTTTACTATGCTTCAGTTCAGAATGAAGACAGGAGCGATCACTACAGATCACTCACTGTGTTCACTCAGCAAAGGAAGGAGCCGGTTAATAAAATATTTACCCGCCCCTTCCCCACTCCTGAAAAGAGAGGAGGGAAGCTGGCAGCACTGCAGAGGGTAGAGAGGAAGTAGGGGGACTCGGCACCATGCAGAATGTTTAGGGTGTGCCCAGGAACAACCGGCACACCCTGTGCACACGCCTATGGTCGTCAGAAACTCCCAGCGGCTGGGCTCTGCTTCAGATGGGTTTTAAATTCATATAGACTACTATAATAATCTTAAAATACTATAGCCTCTTTCCTCCATGGCTGGCCAACAACGCAGCTAACAAGGAGACAGCTGCTTCGAGAGATGGCACTTTTCTCCGTATACAAGACCTTACCTGTTTGCCTGGGACCTTTTA
This sequence comes from Lithobates clamitans, assembly GCA_037952925.1. Lineage (NCBI taxonomy): Eukaryota > Metazoa > Chordata > Amphibia > Anura > Ranidae > Lithobates > Lithobates clamitans. Next base: position 12,094 of record JBBGZY010003481.1, on the reverse strand, counting down.
GCTGACAAGCCCCCCCCCTCGCTTTCCTCATGAGAAATATGTCTTAGGAAGGGCTTGGAAATAAAGAAAAGTCTGTTAAAGCAGCCATCTCCTTGCTATCCGCGTTGTTGGATGGCCATAGAGGTTCACAGTTAGGGAGATGGGACAAAATACTTACACATCTTCTGTCCCCTGGGGATCAGAACACAATACGCACTGAAGTGAGATGTCTTCTTTAAATTGCATCAGTTTTATGTTGTGTATTTTGGGGTGACACTGTATGGCAGGGTATGGTTTGCTGATCCTCTGCTTGTGTGTGTGTGTGCGGTCAGAACGCGGGGTTACAAGCGGAGAGGAACCTGATGAAGGAGCAGCTGCGGCACCTGGAGGCCCAGAACCTGTCGCTGAACAATCAGATGGGGACACTACAGAAGCAAGTCACCTTCCTACAGGAGCACAACACGGCGCTGCAGACACAGACCGCAAACCTGCAGGTGAGCCAAAGTGGCATTTTAGTACGGCGGCTGAAGGTCAGAGTCATTCTGATTGGTCGGCTCTGAGCTTCTGCTTTATAAGTGAGACAATCGAGTCTTCTGTATCCTCAACACAAATTTGGGAAATGGTCTTAAAGACTGTTGCATGACTGCGCATGTTTGGCTGCTGTTTCCCATCTGCAAAAATGAATATCGCAGGACTCATTTACACTTACTTTGATTTTTAACATGCATGAAAGCGCCTGCCGCTCCAACGTGCATTTTTGTTGTGTTTTTGATGCTCCTGTGATGCTTTTTTTTGAAGCTTGGCAAATGCCCAGTGTGTGTTGATTTTGTTTTAACCACTTCAGCCCCGGAAGAATTTACCCCCCTTCCTGACCAGAGCACCTTTTGCGATTCGGCGCTGCGTCGGTTTAACTGACAATTGCGCGGTCGTGCGACGTTGCACTCAAACAAAATTGACATCCTTTTTTTCCCCCACAAATAGAGCTTTCTTTTGGTGGTATTTGATCGCCTCTGCAGTTTTTAGTTTTTGCGCTATAAACAAAAAAAAGAGCGACAAATTGAAAAAAAATAAACACTATATTTTTGTACTTTTTGCTATAATAAATATCCCCATTTTTTTTTTTTTTTTTTTAAAGCCAATTTTTTTCACAGTTTAGGCCGATATGTATTCTTCTATATATTTTTGGTAAAAAAAAAATCGCAATAAGCGTATATTGATTGTTTTGCCCAAAAAGTTATAGCATCTACAAAATAGGGGATAGATTTATAGCATTTTTGGGTTTTTTTTGGTTTTGTTTTTTTTTTTTTACTAGTAATGGCGGCGATCTGCAAATTTTTATCATGACTGTGACATTATGGCGGACACATCGGACAATTTTGACACATTTTTGGGACCAATGGCATTAATACAGCGATCAGTGCTATAAAAATGCACCGATTACTGTAAAAATGTCACTGACAGTGAAGGGGTTAACACTAGGGGGCGATCAAGGGGTTAACTGTGTTCCCTGAAGGGGGAGGGGACTGACTAGAGGAAGTGACAGATCATGGTTCCTAGCCAATAGGAACACACGGTCTGTCACTCCTGTCAGAACAGAATCGGGAAAAGTGTGTTTGTTCTTTTCTGCCCCCCGATGGCTCAGTAGTGTCTAGCCTGCTTTGTGCATCCATGTGAGAGCCAACAAACTCACTGTCTACTTATACACAGATACTAATTGTGATTTAAAAAGCCACAAATGTGAGAAATTAACCTTTTAATTGCCATTTTAACCTGTGTGTGCCACCTTCTGTGTCTGTACTAAGGCCAAACATTCCAGGGTATGTAAACTTTTTATCAGTGCCTTTTGGGTAACTTCTGTTATTATGATTTAAAAAGGATCCAAAAAACTGATAATAAATGGCTTCATGTGATCACTAGCCTTAAATAAAAGACAGTTTTTTGGCATGATCAGTCATATTTTCAATATTAATGCCAAAATTTCACAATTTCTACCATGCAAACTTTTGAGCTCATCTGTGTGTGTAATAATAAAATATATATATATATATATATATATATATATATATATATATATATATATATATATATATATATATATATATATATATATATATATATATATACCTATACCCCTGCCCAGCAGATCCCCAGCTCATTAGTACCCTTGTTCAGCAGATCCCCAGCTCATTAGTACCCTTGTTCAGCAGATCCCCAGCTCATTAGTACCCTTGTTCAGCAGATCCCCAGGTCATTAGTTCCACTTGTTCAGCAGATCCCCAGCTCATTGGTACCCTCTTTCAGCAAATCCCCAGCTCATTGGTAGCCTCGTTCAGCAGATCCCCAGCTTAGCAGATCCCCAGCTCATTAGTACCCTCGTTCAGCAGATCCCCAGCTCATTGGTTCCTCTTTCAGCAGATCCCCAGCTCATTAGTACACTTGTTCAGCAGATCCTCAGCTCATTGGTACCCTTGTTCAGCAGATCCCCAGCTTATTGGTACCCTCTTTCAGCAGATCCCCAGGTCATTAGTTCCCCTTGTTCAGCAGATCCCCAGCTCATTGGTACCCTCTTTCAGCAAATCCCCAGCTCATTGGTACCCTCTTTCAGCAGATCCCCAGCTCATTGGTACCCTCTTTCAGCAGATCCCCAGCTCATTAGTACCCTTGTTCAGCAGATCCCCGGCTCATTAGCACCCTTGTTCAGCAGATCCCCAGCTCATTGGTACCCTCGTTCTGCAGATCCCCAGCTTAGCAGATCCCCAGCTCATTAGTACCCTTGTTCAGCAGATCCCCAGCTCATTAGTACCCTTGTTCAGCAGATCCCCAGCTCATTAGTACCCTTGTTCAGCAGATCCCCAGCTCATTAGTACCCTTGTTCAGCAGATCCCCAGCTCATTAGTACCCTTGTTCAGCAGATCCCCAGCTCATTGGTACCCTCGTTCAGCAGATCCCCAGCTTAGCAGATCCCCAGCTCATTAGTACCCTCGTTCAGCAGATCCCCAGCTCATTGGTTCCTCTTTCAGCAGATCCCCAGCTCATTAGTACACTTGTTCAGCAGATCCTCAGCTCATTGGTACCCTTGTTCAGCAGATCCCCAGCTCATTGGTACCCTCTTTCAGCAGATCCCCAGGTCATTAGTTCCCCTTGTTCAGCAGATCCCCAGCTCATTGGTACCCTCTTTCAGCAAATCCCCAGCTCATTGGTACCCTCTTTCAGCAGATCCCCAGCTCATTGGTACCCTCTTTCAGCAGATCCCCAGCTCATTAGTACCCTCTTTCAGCAGATCCCCAGGTCATTAGTACCCTTGTTCAGCAGATCCCCAGCTCATTGGTACCCTCGTTCAGCAGATCCCCAGCTTAGCAGATCCCCAGCTCAGTACCCTCGTTCAGCAGATCCCCACCTCATTGGTTCCTCTTTCAGCAGATCCCCAACTCATTAGTACACTTGTTCAGCAGATCCCCAGGTCATTAGTACCCTTGTTCAGCAGATCCCCAGCTCATTGGTACCCTCGTTCAGCAGATCCCCAGCTCATTGGTTCCTCTTTCAGCAGATCCCCAGCTCATTAGTACACTTGTTCAGCAGATCCTCAGCTCATTGGTACCCTTGTTCAGCAGATCCCCAGCTTATTGGTACCCTCTTTCAGCAGATCCCCAGGTCATTAGTTCCCCTTGTTCAGCAGATCCCCAGCTCATTGGTACCCTCTTTCAGCAAATCCCCAGCTCATTGGTACCCTCTTTCAGCAGATCCCCAGCTCATTGGTACCCTCTTTCAGCAGATCCCCAGCTCATTGGTACCCTCTTTCAGCAGATCCCCAGCTCATTAGTACCCTTGTTCAGCAGATCCCCGGCTCATTAGCACCCTTGTTCAGCAGATCCCCAGCTCATTGGTACCCTCGTTCTGCAGATCCCCAGCTTAGCAGATCCCCAGCTCATTAGTACCCTTGTTCAGCAGATCCCCAGCTCATTAGTACCCTTGTTCAGCAGATCCCCAGCTCATTAGTACCCTTGTTCAGCAGATCCCCAGCTCATTAGTACCCTTGTTCAGCAGATCCCCAGCTCATTAGTACCCTTGTTCAGCAGATCCCCAGCTCATTAGTACCCTTGTTCAGCAGATCCCCAGCTCATTGGTACCCTCGTTCAGCAGATCCCCAGCTTAGCAGATCCCCAGCTCATTAGTACCCTCGTTCAGCAGATCCCCAGCTCATTGGTTCCTCTTTCAGCAAATCCCCAGCTCATTAGTACACTTGTTCAGCAGATCCTCAGCTCATTGGTACCCTTGTTCAGCAGATCCCCAGCTCATTGGTACCCTCTTTCAGCAGATCCCCAGGTCATTAGTTCCCCTTGTTCAGCAGATCCCCAGCTCATTGGTACCCTCTTTCAGCAAATCCCCAGCTCATTGGTACCCTCTTTCAGCAGATCCCCAGCTCATTGGTACCCTCTTTCAGCAGATCCCCAGCTCATTAGTACCCTCTTTCAGCAGATCCCCAGGTCATTAGTACCCTTGTTCAGCAGATCCCCAGCTCATTGGTACCCTCGTTCAGCAGATCCCCAGCTTAGCAGATCCCCAGCTCAGTACCCTCGTTCAGCAGATCCCCACCTCATTGGTTCCTCTTTCAGCAGATCCCCAACTCATTAGTACACTTGTTCAGCAGATCCCCAGGTCATTAGTACCCTTGTTCAGCAGATCCCCAGCTCATTGGTACTCTCGTTCAGCAGATCCCCAGCTTAGCAGATCCCCAGCTCATTAGTACCCTCGTTCAGCAGATCCCCACCTCATTGGTTCCTCTTTCAGCAGATCCCCAACTCATTGGTCCCCTGTTTCAGCAGATCCCCAGCTCATTGGTACCATCTTTCAGCAGATCCCCAGCTCATTGGTACCATCTTTCAGCAGATCCCCAGCTCATTGGTACCCTCTTTCAGCAGATCCCCAGCTCATTGGTACCCTCTTTCAGCAGATCCCCAGCTCATTAGTACCCTTGTTCAGCAGATCCCCAGCTTTTCTGATGTTCCAATCCTCAATGGAACACGTACTGCAAAAAAAAAATAACACCGGTTTTGACCATTGCCTAATTTATCCAGATCTGTAAAGAGAAAAAAAAAACAACAAAAAGGAGATGAAATGCCTAAAGTGAATCCTTCATTCCATTTTGGCTTTTTCCAGGTGGAGAGCTCAGCGTCTGCCTCCCAGAACGCGTCGCTAAAGTCTGAGCTGGCCAAGCTGCAGAGCCAGCTGTCGGCTCTAGAGGGCGAGAGCGAGAAGGCACTGCGTCGGAGGGAAGAGGTGAAGGCCAGTCATGATTCGCTGCTGCGGGACCACGAGCACTTGGTGTCCCTCTATGAACGCCAGTCTGCAGAATACGAGGGGCTCATCAGCCAGCATAGCGCTCTGAAGACGCAGCACAAAGGACTGGAGCAGACTCACCGCAGCCTGGAGGAGAGGTGGGTAGCCTGAGGGACGGGGAAGAAAAGCTGGGTATGGGTAGGTCACCGTATCATTTTTAGATACTGGTTCTTCCATGTCAATGATTAGGAGGTGCAAAATACGCCTACTCGTTCCGTAAACATTTCCTTTTCTCTCCCACAGCTACAACAATCTGTTGAAATACAAAGCTGAGCTGGAAGAGCGAGACAAGACATTAAACCAAGAGCGGGAGACTCTGCAAGAAGAGAAGAGAAAAAATGCGATCGCAGCCAGCGAAAACGAGCGACTTCAGCACGAGCTGGACAGGTGAGCCACGTCCACTGCTGATCTGGTTCAGGCAAAATTGAAGAAACTAAGAATGATGGATAGAGTAGGGTAAGGTTTCCCTTTACTTCCTGTCCTGAAGATGTAACAGGAAGTAAGGGGAAATCCCCTTAAGCTTGCCATACGCTACTTTCTGATTGGAAGTTGACCTGCAATTTCCTTTAGGGTAGCCGTACACGCTTGGATATCTTGGTCACTTTTTTTTTTTTGCAATCAATCTCTTCTGATAGGAATATTCAGTCTATAGTGGACAACCCGTTTGATCAGCATGACACACGGGGAAATGAATTTTGATTGATTGGTTAAAGGGGTTGTAAACCTTCGTGTTTTTTCACCTTAATGCATCCTATGTATTAAGGTGAAAAAACACCTGGCAGTGACCAGCCCCCCAGCTCCCCCCGTTTTACTTACCTGAACCCTCGAATTTGACCCGGCGGGGACGCGCTGTCTCTCTGCCTGGGGTTCTCGGTTCTTGATTGGATAGATTGATAGCAGTGCAGCCATTGGCTCCCGCTGCTGTCAATCAAATCCAATGGCACCGGGGGTGGGGCCAAGTCATACATTCGGCGGCTATGGACGCCGAATGCTGGACTCGGGAGCGCGCCTGCAAGGTAATCCCCTGGGAGAAGCGTTCTCCCAGGGGATTACCTTGCGGGTGCGCTCCCAGGGTTATCTGATGTGGGGAGGAGCCGCGAGAGACGCCGGGGTGACCCCAGAAGAGGATGTTCGGGGCCACTCTGTGCAAAACGAGCTGCATAGTGGAGGTAAGTACGATATGTATGTTATTTAAAAAAAAAAAAACTATTACAATCACTTTAACCCCTTGGTGCTGGCCACATGAAAATATGCGGCCTCTCGGCAGGTGGGCCTTGGCGCCGAGTGGCCACATATTTGCGTGAATTGGTGTAAATTCAGCCCTGCGGGCTCCTGACATAGTTGCCCGTGGCTAATGGAAAGTTACGGCTAGTCACAACAATCACATGATCATAAACCCCGCCCCTACACCCCCCCCCTCCAGGCATCCTAAACCTCTTAAAGGGCTGGGAGGTGCTGGTGCCCCAGAGGTTAAGATACCATCATAAGTTATCGATCTGATTTAAAGTCAGTGGTTGTCTCCACCGATCTCCTAATCTAATCAATCAAAATATGATCATATGCATTAATAAAGTATCCCCGTGTTGCAAATTTAATGCAAAACGATCAATCATTTTCTGCCCTGGCCGATTGTCTCAATATGATCTAAATCCATTAGAGGGCAAGTTCTAGCTATTGGATTATTTTGTGAATTTGATTGTTTTGATCAAATCCTACATGAAACCGATAATAAAATCAAAGTGTGTACGGCCACCATCCAATTTACCAAAATTATGTAACGCAAGGGCGAGCCTAAATGATCCATTCAACTAGTATCCAATCAGGCAGGTTCTTGGATTATACAGTTGATGATAGATCTAAAGGAGATGGTACACTCAGATTGTGGAATGTACTGTGAATGGTGGCCATACACACTTTGATTTGTGGCCGGTGGACATGGCCAGTTTGTGTCTACCTAAAGGGATTTACGTAAAAAAAAAAAAGGAACAAAGATGGACAGGAGTCATTTCTTCCAGCTGTGATTTTGTCTTCCTCAGTCCTCTATGGTGTACTGATCCAGTGATCGCTGTTTATGTTGCAGGTTGAAGTTCCTCCACGGGGAATTACAAGGGGAGTACAACACTCTACACAAACACACCAAGGAGATGAAGAGCTCGTTCAACAATGCCCAGATGGAGCTGAACCGCTGGCAGGCTCGCTTTGATGAATTAAAGGAGCAGCACCAGACGATGGACATCTCTCTCACCAAGCTGGACACCCACTGCGAGGTACAACAGCCCGACATCAGTCAGGTTTAGAGGGTCCCTCCACCCAGCATTTGGTGGATGGTGGAGATCAGGGCCGGACTGGGAATAACATCCAGCCCTGGAAAAAATTTCATACCAGCCCCACAGCATTATTATACCACCGCAACAGCATAACGTCATTGATTTCTTGTTCATGAAAGGGAAAACCATAAAATGCACATTTGAAGAGTGTATTATATATAGATAAGACAGATATGAAATCACATAGGGCTTTATATAAGCAAATTCCAGTTAAAAGTGGTAAGTGATCAATCATCAAGGGGGACCCCAGGAACTCAGAACGTGGGAGGGGGGGGGGAAACCACCTTCCGCAGAAAGAATACACTAAGGTAAGGGGGGGTGGGTTACTGATATAAGGCTGTGCTTTATATCGGTGCCCCCTTACATTATCGTATTCACTCCCCCCTTACATCAGTGACCCCCCCTTCAGACTGGCCTAGCGGTGCTGTCACTGACCTCCTCTCAGGTGCACCGTGTAGGGCTCAGTCAGTCGGCTCCAGCTCGGTGGCTCTGGTTTTATCCTATAGTCTCCTCTCCACAGTCCACACTTGTCTGACTTCTCCCATGACCCCCATCCCGGCGGTGCTCCCACTCTTGACTCCTCTGCAGACTCCCTCAGAGACTGCAGACATGATACAGGAGATGGTCAGAGACTGCAGACATGATACAGGAGATGGTCAGAGACTGCAGACATGATACAGGAGATGGTCAGAGACTGCAGACATGATACAGGAGATGGTCAGAGACTGCAGACATGATACAGGAGATGGTCAGAGACTGCAGACATGATACAGGAGATGGTCAGAGACTGCAGACATGATACAGGAGATGGTCAGAGACTGCAGACATGATATAGGAGATGGTCAGAGACTGCAGACATGATACAGGAGCTCAATTCAGCCTCACCAGTGCCCATCAAATGCAGCCTCATCAGTACCAATCAAATGCAGCCTCACTGTGCCCATCAATGCAGCCTCACTGTGCCCATCAATGCAGCCTCACTGTGCCCATCAATGCAGCCTCACTGTGCCCATCAATGCAGCCTCACTGTGCCCATCAATGCAGCCTCACTGTGCCCATCAATGCAGCCTCACTGTGCCCATCAATGCAGCCTCACTGTGCCCATCAATGCAGCCTCACTGTGCCCATCAATGCAGCCTCACTGTGCTCATCAAATGCAGCTTTACTCTGCCCATGAATGCAGTCTCACTGTGCCCATGAATGCGGCCTCACTGTGCCCACCATTACAGCCTCACTGTGACCACCATTGCAGTCTCACTGTGCCTATCAATGCAGCCTCACTGTGCCCATCAATGCAGCCTCACTGTGCCCATCAATGCAGCCTCACTGTGCCCATCAAATGCAGTCTCACTGTGCCAGTGAATGCAGTCTCACTGTGCCCAGGAATGCAGCTTCACTGTGCCCATCATTGCAGCCCCTCCTGTGCCCCATGGCCCAGTCAGCAGTCCCTGTCTGTGGGAAGGTGTGTTGTTGATGCTCGGTACGGTACCTTGCATGCCAGCAGGATATCCATGATGGCCAACAGCAGGCAGGGTCTGTTCTCGTTTTGGATGGGGACAGTGCTCCTTCCAGAGGATCTGTTTGCTGTGAGATGGAGTGGTCCCTGGCCACCTGCACCTTCAGCCATCCTCATTTTCCAGCCCCAGTCAGCCTGTCCTCTGGTCCTGGGGAAGTGGAGAGCACTGGGTGGGAGCTGGAAAGAAGGGGGAGCAGAGAGTACTGGTGGAGTTGGAGAGCACATGGGTGGGGGCAAAGAGCAGGGGGGAGTGGAAATCACAGGGATGGGGAGCGGAGAGCGCTGGGGGGGGGGGACTTGAGAGCACTGGGGGTCCAAAAAGAACAGAGGTGGAGAGCAGTGTGGGGGCTAAGAGTGTGGGGTGGCGAAGAGTACTGGGGGAGGGGCAGAAAAACAGGGGTGGAGAGCACTGGGGGGTACAAAGAGCAGGGGGGAGTGGAGAGCACTGGCGGGGGTTGGAGAGCACATGGGTGGGGGCAAAATGCAGGGGGGAGTGGAGAGTACAGGGGTGGGGAGCGGAGAGTGCTGGGGGGGAAGTTTGAGAGCACTGGAGGGGGAGCCAAAAAAAAACAGGGGTGGAGAGCACGGGGGGCAAAGAGCACGGGGGGGCTAAGAGTGTGGGGTGGCGAAGAGCACTGGGGGAGGGGCAGAAAAACAGGGGTGGAGAGCACTGGGGGGTACAAAGAGCAGGGGGAGTGGAGAGCAATGGGGGGAGCTTGAAAGCACCAGTGGGGGCCAGAAAGAACAGGGGTGGAAAGCACGGGGGACTGGAGAGCACTGGCGGGGGAGTGGAGAGTACAGGGGTGGGGAGCGGAGAGTGCTGGGGGGGAAGCTTGAGAGCACTGGAGGGGGAGCCAAAAAAAAAACAGGGGTGGAGAGCACGGGGGCAAAGAGCACGGGGGGGCTGGAGAGCGATGGGTGGAGCTTGAGAGCACCGGGGGGACCGAAAACAGGGGTGCGGAGAATGGGGGGCTGGAGAGCACTGTGGGGGGCGGAGAGCACTGGGGTGGGGGCTGGAGAGTGATGGGGAGAGCTGGAGAGCACTGGGGGGGGGAGAAAGAACATGGGTGGAGAGCACTGGGGGAGTGAAGAGCACTGGGATGGTGGCTAGAGTAGGATTGGGAGAGCTGGAGAGCAGGGGGGGCAGAAAAAACAGGGGTGGAGAGAACTGTGGGGGGGGGGGGGGCTGGAGAGTGTGGTGAGGGGAGGAGAGCATGGGGGGGAGCACAAGAGGAACTGGGGGGGCCAGTAAAAGAAGTTGGATAGGAGGATCGGCTGGGGGGCGCATATAGAGGAAATGAGCTTTCTATATTCCTCCATGCAGCCGCTGAATACTTGATTCTCCTCCTCTCCCTCCTGCAAGTATTCAGCGGCTGCATGGAGGAATATAGAAAGCTCATTTCCTCTATATGCGGCCCCCCTCCTCTCCCCTCGCCGATCCTCCTATACAGGCTAAGGCACACAGGGCGGACTGTACGGGCGGGCATCTACAGTATCCCTCTCTCCTGCTCCGTCCCTCTCTCCTGCTCCTGTGTGTCACGGAGCTGGCTGTGTCTGTGTTCGGCGGCCGTGCTGTAACATGGTCCCGCCCCCCTAGACCGGCTCGTGTGATAGGCGGAACACTGATTCTATCCACTATCACACAAGCCGGTCTAGGGGGCGGGACCATGTTACAGCGCGGCCGCCGAACACAGACACAGCCAGCTCCGTGACACGCAGGAGGGGAGCACTGCAGCCGCAGCAACTCAGGCGGCCTACCGGGAAATCTCCTGGTATCCCGGCAGGCCAGTCCGGCCCTGGTGGAGATTTAAACCTACCGATCGTTCCCACCTTCCCTGTGCTGAGTTCCCTGGTCTGTACACCTGCTGGCCCATTATGAGGGGTCCCCACCATCCCTGTGCTGAGTTCCCGGGTCTGTACACCCACTGTGCCCATTATGAGGGGGTTCCCACCATCCTTGTGCTGAGTTCCCTGGTCTGTACACCTGCTGTGCCCATTATGAGGGGTTCCCACCATCCCTGTGCTGAGTTCCCGGGTCTGTACACCTGCTGTGCCCATTATGAGGGGTTCCCACCATCCTTGTGCTGAGTTCCCGGGTCTGTACACCCGCTGTGCCCATTATGAGGGGTTCCCACCATCTCTGTGCTGAGTTCCCGGGTCTGTACACCTGCTGTGCCCATTATGAGGGGTTCCCACCACCCTGTGCTGAGTTCCCGGGTCTGTACACCTGCTGTGCCCATTATGAGAGGTTCCCACCCATCCCTGTGCTGAGCTCCCGGGTTGAAGAGCTTTGGCTCAAAAGTGTTGGTGGGATCATCCAGCTCCCAGGAGGCACGAAACAGTCAGGAATATGGCAGGGGGAAATCACCCTGAGAGATAAAAGAAGCTAGCTCAGTCCACCAGGAGCCACCTATAACCAAATGTCACTTTGGGTGGACTGACCCTTTAATATAACAAAATCTGGAAGAGTAAAATGAACTTAAAGGGGAACTTCTCTTAAGCAGAGTCAAATCCTCCCTATAAAGATATGTCTATTTGTATAATATTCTATTTATTTTTTTCCTTTTATGAAATTCAAAGTTTAGTAATTACTGCTAGTTTTCACAAACCATCCACTGGGTGGCGCTTTTATTACTGTAAACTAACAAGAAACTTTGCCAAGGGGGTAATGATTTTCGCTATACTTGTGGAGCCACATGTAGGGTGAGGCATTTGTCACACTTGCAATCCTGGCCTTACAGCTCAGGGATTTATTAGCTGAGAACATTTGTTGCAAGGTCTGTGTAGTCCTAACATTTTCAGGTATATTTATATATATAAAAAAAACAAAAAACATTGCAGAGCTATTTATTAGACATGTGCACTGACAAAAAAATTTGTTTGTTTTCCTTTTATTCGTTTTTTTTTGCTTTTTTTTTTTTTTAATTCAAATTTC